>JANLJB010029512.1:0-15764 GCA_026212285.1 Bursera cuneata
CTAATAGTCCAATAGTTTTGGTGTTTTGTAATTACACCCTCAAGGTGTAAAATATCAATCACACCCCTACTCGTAAAATGTCAGCTACACCCCTAATTATCTAATATCATTCTAATCCCTCAGTTTTAGCTCATACAAATATACCCCTAATCTTTATTATATCGTTAATAGGCTTGTTTTACAACCATATATATATATATATATTTAAAAAAATTAATTAAATTAGTTAAACATTTAATCGTAATATAACTCTGGCAATTAAACACGATTTTGATTGGAGATAAAGTGATCCCTCATTGAAGCTGCAGAGAGACTGAGAGAGGAGAGGCATAATCGCTGTTCCTCTTTGATTGAAGTTTTCACCGGAATTTCTGGTAACACTTTCTCTATGTTTGCTTTTGGAGGGTAGTTTTCATGGGTAATGCTGCAAATGCTAAAAAAATTCCATTTCAGGTTGATTTGTTAATTGATATGAGGAGAATGAGCTGACAATTCACATTAACATTCTTGTTCTGCTCTTAGTGCATGAGTTGGTCGGTTGCTAATGTCTTGTTCATTTACCATTTGCTCTCTGACTGAAAGTTTGCCACATTACTGGTTCGCATGTGATTGAGTTTCTGTGAAATGGGTTGATAGATAATTTGATATCCTGGTGAATGGTGGTGATTTGGGTATGTCAAAGCTGATTATTTTTATTTTGATATTACCGCTCAGAGGTTAATAAACTTTCTTATGTATAGCTAGCTCCTAATTGCAAAGTTTAAAGCTTTCAAATACAATGACTTTAACTGGCATTTTCCTTCTCAGGAAACAGTGTCTTGCTCAATTTCTCGGCCCATAATGGGATGAGCTAGTATTTTCAGTTGTATTCTTGCAGATCTAGTCATATGGATGGTATTCTTAAGACACGCACTGCAAAATGTGAACCTTGAAGAAAAAACCTTTAGGAGATTGAAACCGGGCTGAGCCTTGATTTGTTGTGCATTATGTTTTATATATGATTAAATGGTCATTACGTTGTGTTACATGCTCCAAACTAGGGTGGAGGGCTGGATACAGTCTTACATTTTACCATTTTGCATAAATGGTCACACTTGTGATCCAAACCAGCGGTTGATGCTCTTCAGCCCAAGGCTTTTATCATTGTACCAGCCAGTGGTCCCATACCTTGTATTATATGTATGGATGTCAATATTTCTTCTATCCTAGTTTTGTTTAATTGCTAAGTGTGTTTGTAGCCAAGTATTTGTTCATGAAGGCTTCTTATAAGTGTTACTGTTGTTTTAAACTTGTTATGATATCTCACTGTGAAAATGGCTGCATATCATTGCATTTCCTTTAAAATATCTAAACCCTCCCATCTTCCAATTTGACATTTTGGCTTATGATGTACATATTGTTAAAGAATGAGGTATCACCGAAAAATGTTTATCCCGTGAAGGGACATGTTACTTCATGTGTTGGAGATCTTGGTGTTAGCTGTCTCTGGCTTTCTTCTAAATGATGGGAAAGTAGCTGGTACTAATTAGGTATCAGCTAGTACTGGAGTTTTGTTTTGGTATTTGCACTGAGCTATTAGTTTGCCCTGTATTTCCTTTAAAAGATATTTCATCCTTACTTCTGTTTTAATGTTCCAGCCTGTGACTCACAATCAGCAGATGTATGGTCAACATGGATACATGTAAATGTAATGGTAACTGCAATTATAAAATCAGTTCTGCATAGTGTGCTTCTAAGTTTTATTCATTTTTATGTTTATAAAATATGAACAATAGTAGCACACTATGCTTCACATTCTAACTTGTAATTGCTCAATATATGTTTTGGTGTTCATAACCTTTGAGTTATTATATTCTAAAATGGTTGATAGCATTTCAAAGTTAAGCAGTCCATATTTAAGTTTGTGAAAACTGCAGCTACTCAATATTTGAGTTTTCAATATATGGCATTTTCTTTCATGAGTGATCAAATGGGTTTCATGAATTTATGTATTTCAAATATATATAGAACCCTTGTAACTGCTTGGTCTATTCAACAAAGATCACTTAGAACATTGTTTATAGTGCTGCCGACTTTTGCTACCTTTGCCTTACCTCTCAAAGGAGAAGGCAATGAACAGTTTGATTAATTGGATACATAAAACTTTCAAGGTGTATTTTTGATATAGCTCTAAATTTTTGTCAAAAAACATGGATTTTCTTACACTTTTTATGTGTTCCTTATTACAATAGTGCAAATTTACTGCTAAAGTATAACGTGATAATCCTTCAAGTTTGGACCTAATACAGCCAGTGTTAAACAACTTTAGGTTGGCATGCTTAGCACTCTAGATGCTGATAGTCCATGCTTAGCACTCTAGATGCTGATAGTCCATTGACTACTGGATTGTGAAATGTTCTTCATGGGGCAATTTTTGCTCCTGGACCATGATTCTTGGGTTCTGAGAGAAGTTGTAAGGGTTAGATTTGCTTTTTCACTTTTTAGATTTTTGTTGTGAATGATCATTGACATGGCTATCAATATTATGATACCCACTCTGACACTGAAGAAATGTTTGATGAAGTGCTCTTAAAAGCAAATCAACCTTCAACTGGTGTCTGATTTTCCAATAGGGTTTGCTATTGCGACTAGAAAAGCAACATAAGAACGAACATTTTCTTTAAGGAAACAGCTTGCAGTCTAGGTAACTGTAACTGGTATTTTTCTTACTTACAAAATTAGAATTACATAAGATATCATCATTTGGGGCTTCATTGTTCATGCACATAGATGAGTATGTTTGACGGAAACTTCAATTTTTTCTTTTCCTCAAAATTTTTCTTGGCTGCTTTTGCCATTATTTAAGTAAATGACATAACTTGGTCAAGTAGAATTAATTATGATATATTAACTTCCTTCACATGCTTATCCTATTCATATAGGTCCTTTTACTTCCAAATATTCTCAAGCAGAGGTTGTCAGTGCTCAATGGAAGATTGAAGCTCACTTTATTTAGTTTTCCAAAGGTTATTGATAGTCTGAACTCTGGAAAGATTTAAAAAGAGATACAGGTATCTTGAAACAGTGAATTTAGGAATAATGGAGTTGGTCATGTTTGTCACTCAACTTTTCAGTTGAAAATATGTAGAAAAGTGATTAAACAGATAATAAACGGTGTGAACTATTGAACAAAATTGCACCATTGGTTCTGACACAAAGATGCAAGAACCTCCTAAATAGAGAAACATGCATCTTTTAGAAATTTCTTTTTATCTTTTTCCTTTTTGAGACTTATATGCCAATTGGGAGATTTTGGTTAGTGCAATAATTGTTCGTTGAACCATTAAGGATAAAAGAATGATGGAAAACATTGATTAGCAAGACCATATGCAAAGAAGTATATTCTTTTGAAAAACTAAGGTGCTGATGGAATTAGATATCAATGAAAGAACCTTGTTAGGTCAAAATGTAAGGCAGCTTTACTTTTGTGTTCCGAATCACTAAAAGAGTAGGACAATAGGAGAAGGAAAAGGTTCAGATCCATCTCTGTTCTTTGAATGACACTGTTTTAGTTTCAACATTTTTTATGTGTAACAATCACTAAATTCCCTCAAATATATTTTTATTGTTTATTACTTTAAGCATTAAACTTCATAACTTTTCTTTTTTTCTCTTAAGATATACATTCTATCCTATTTCAGGCTGGAATTTCAGTTAAGTTGATCACCAGTTATTGTTCCTTAGATTACTGTGCTTGATTATCTGACTAAAAGTCTTACCTTCTTATATTATGTATTCTCATCAATGAAATATTCTAGATTTATATTCCACTTACTTTCCCTAGGTCATGTTAGGATCGTGATTTTCAATTGGATATCACTGCAATTTGATTTACAGGATAAAAATATAGGAAAGTATCTGAACTGATTTAAAAGATTCCATAGCATTTAACAGAACTATAATACTTAATGTTGCACAACTTGAGCATGGGAAGAAGGTCGCAAGAGTGGGTAAAATGTTACACAGCTTGGTGTGTGTTCGTTCAGGAGAAGTATGGAAGATTTAGTGGATTTCAGAAAATCCACAACTATGAAATTGCAAGCTTCTGATCTGACATTGACTTTTTGCAACACGGTATGCGTTAAAATGCTTTTGTTTGACCAGAAGGTGAAACTGAAAAACTTACATGTCTGTATCATTCCTCCAATCGTGGCAGAATAGTTTCACATTACAAAGCATGGCGTTATCAAAACAAGTTGGATGGTGTGACAAAGTGGGTTAATTTCATGATTAGGTATGAGGTAAGCCCACAGTAAATCTAGCTTATAGAGATAGTTGCCCTACACTTTTTTCTTCCTGTTTAATTTGCATTGCAACTTTTTTCATTTTGAAGAAATGTAGCCATGCATTTATTATGGTTTGGTAGTTTGGTATATACCTGTGAAGGAAGGATTTTTTGTTTTGCCTTGAATTTAATTTATAGGAGAACAAAAATTCTTTGTGCACAAGATCGATAATATACATCCTTCTTAGGGCTGCTGTTCTTCATTGCCTTCTACAAGTCTAATTAGTAATATATTCAGCATATTTAACCTATTTTCCTTTTCCTTTTCCTTTTTTATAAAAAAAAAAAAAAAAAAGCAGAAAAAATCAACTAGCTCCTTCAGCCTCCTCATTACACTTACAATATTTGAGAAGGCAAGAGCATGTGCTAGTTACTGGTTTACAGCATTTGTAGCTAAGGCATCTTTCCTGCATGTATGGCCCTTTTCGTTTAAATAATAAAATGGGGTTGATGTCATGAGAAAGGTATTGCTTTTTGAAATATTCTTTGGCCAGGAGCAAGTATTGCCAAAGGATCATAAGTAGATTTTCTCTGGACAAAAACTTCCCATTGAGGGCCAAAGTGCATTCTCCACTCTTCCTGTGTAGTGTAGTGGGGCAGATATTGCTTCACTCCAAGACGAGCTGTTTCACAGTATTCTAGAATTCTTTTGTTCTGAGTTAAGATGTGGTCTAAGCCATCAGTTCCTGTGGAAGAGGGTACTGCAGAGGAAAGGAATGCTACCAGATAGAAAATATCTTCCCCTGGAATAACAACAGAAGTTCTGTTGTCCCACCTGAAATCAGTATGATAAATTAATCTGTTAAAAACCTGTATTAGAATTTAATGAGATAAATGACTCATTTTTATGAACTGTTACTTTGATTTGTTCAGTGGGTAGATTAAGATGGGGCCATTGCTTGTCTCTGTAATGATATTTCCAAAGACTTCTTCTGCAAAATCGTGTATTTTGCTCTTAGGGATAAGGAGATTGAGCCATGGGTGTGGAACTTCCCACAAGCCCTTAGACCGCAGTTTGACCTCAGACACATGAACCCTGTCCAAGAATTGTAAATATGAAACTTCTGATAGGAAAAGTGTAGATGGGATGTAGTTTAGTTGAGACAATGAGTTCTCAACATCCTGCATGGATTAAACAATTATAGACATGAGTAATGTTTTTCAATTTGTTTGTTACTAGCATATTTTATGATTTAATAATTTTTATTAATTTAAAGATTCACGATGGTGGACCATTGCATCTCACCTGATTTACCGAATCTGTTTCATCTGGATTGATGTATTTAGCTAATTCTAAGCAGAAGAGAATTCTTCCATCTGACTTGAACTGGCTGGCTTGTAGTGGGTCTTGTGGATTGAAGGATGATCTCCAATTATTTACTAGACCTGTCCTATTTACTATCACAAACCCTTCAATGTAATCAAAGGTGTTTTCTGCAGATATCAAATGCTCCTGGTCTCTGGCAAATGTAGCAAAATCAGAGTACAGCACTCTAATCCATTTCACCTGTTCAAATGGAGAATTTAGATTACAATAATTAGTATTTTCTATTGTACCCAAGATCTCAGTTTTGAGCTTGTCTTTAGCCTTAATGATAATTGTTTTTACCGTATCAGGAGCTGGTTCCAGTGATATTCTTGCCCGTGTTATGATTCCAAATTGACCTAGTCCTCCAAGAACACTGTGAAAGAGGTCGCTATTCTTCTTCTCTGAACAGTTTATGATCTCTCCTTTTCCTGCACCAGGTTTCAGTCAATTTTCAGTAAGAATTGATGCTATGCATGCAACTAATATTTATGGTTGGACCATGAATTTTAATGAATGGTCTAAGTATTTTCATGAAACCAAGGTCAAATCACAACATGCATGAGTGAAGTTGGCAACCTACACTTTCAGTTTTGAATGAGTAAATAAATCAGAAGAGACAAAATAGAAGTTTTCATTAGTAATAATTTGCCTATTTCTCATTCATTATTTGTCACTTGACCTTGGTCTTGATTTGAATGATGCAACTTTTGTGACATAATGATTTTTCTTATTAATTCTTTGACAAACCTGTAACAACGTCCAGCTGATGAACATTACTTATCTGGGGGCCATGTCGGAAGGCCTGCCCGCTAATCCCAGCATTAGACAGAGTACCACCAACAGTTAAATGGAGGTAGTCTGTCCAGGATTTTGGTGCTAACCCAAATCTCAGAGTTTCATGCAGGATATTTATCCACAACTCACCACCAGAGACATCCACATATGGAGAATTCCCAGCATAAACCTGCATTTTCTGGTCTTGGAGAGACTCCATGTTGATGACAACTCCTCGGTGGACTTGTGCCTGGCCCTGCAGTGAGTGGCCATGGCCTCTAGCTGCAACTCTGAGCTCTGAATGAGGGCCCATCTCCCAAATATGCTTTATAGTAGTGGCAATGTCAGAAATGGATTTTGGATGTAGTACTGCCAAAGGGAGGAACTGATACCTATTGCCAAAGTCTCTGGCTGCATGGTGAACTTCGTCAAAATTGAAATGCCCGTCAAGGGTGAGTGATTTCAAAGAATAAGGTATGCTGGAAAAACAAAGGTTTATTTTAACTGTTATGCAGCTCAGGAGCAAGATCATGAAGCTTCTTAGGAAAAGCATATTGTTTTGTTTGAGGAAGCTGATAGCAGGATATTTCATTTATTTTTCGAAGAGAAGGGAGAAGCTAAGGGCTAAAGTTATTTAGTCTTGTATTTATTGTTTCTTGGGGAGGAAAAGAAGAAAGAGAGGTTTTCAAGAGCTAAGAAAATGAGGGGTTCATGAGGGAATTTAAAGGAGAAGATTTGGGTGGCTGAGTCAACCTATCTTCAGTTGTTAGAATCCGTATGAAGACTGCCTACTTGGGTGGAAGAGTTTTTGGATTTTCTTTTGGTTCTCCTTTTTGGGCTCTTTTGTTTATAGCAGAAGCATTACATATATGCCAAGTTGAATAGAAAGTCACAGGAAAGAAAGATTTCACAAATCTCTGCACTTTTTCCAACAGTTGCAACCATAATCTCACCTTTTCCACCAAAGACAAAATGGCTTAAAGTTTGCTCATCAAACTTGTCAAGGATACTTTTCCCATTTATAGTAAGAACAGGGGCTTTTCCAGAATTCGTATTTCTCTGCCTCTGATGACAGGTATGCCCATACCTAAGTCTTGCTTACATTAATGATCAGTGTGTTATCCTTGAACCCATTGTTGTCAGAATATGAACATCGCGTATCTACTTTCAGATCGGATGAGTGTGACTAGCGGGCCGGCCTTTGATTCATTTGAGAGAGAGATAGCTGGGTGGGGTATCTAATGGTCCATGAAACCTGTGAAGATGATATGCATGTTTGCTTTGGTCGTAGGGAAGGGCTATGATTGGTCACGTTGGGACCTCTCTGGGCCAGTCTGAAAGGCTAAGGAAGTTGAAGAGAGAACATGGGGATGACAACTTGAAGGAAGCACTGAAAGACTGCTGTTTTGCTAATCTACTGTTATTGTTCTGAAGCCTCAGTTCCCAGCAAGTGGACAATTGTGAATGATTCTGAATCTATTGTTTATATGTTTCAAGTTCAATTAAATTGCTGTAATGCAATAATTGCTCCTTCACTTTATGTAACAAGCTGTAAATGGATAGTAGTTGGGGGGATTTGCAGCTCCAAAGGGAAGCATCTCATCACCTCTTTCCTCAAAAACGAGTAATTAATTCAATCACCTCCTGTAACATTGCAAAATGTTTGGCTTTCTTCTGTTTACTTTAGATTTTCTAATCTTTTTGAGTGCTGTTGGAAGATGGATATTCAATCCCCAGGAAGATTTGATATCATAACATCAACAGGAGTGGTATTTTTCCCTCCTAAATCTCAGGTTGCAGAGGACGCTTTTGAAGTTGGTAAGTGTCATTAATTGTTAGAAATGGATGGTTAGTATATTGTGTCTTCAACATTGATTGAGTAGACTACCTTAGATTTTGGGCATCGTCACAAGCTTGCATTATATGCATGTGTGACTGTCATGGGAAATTTCTAGAAGAATTGTCATATGAGTTTTCAGTTTCAGAAATCATAAGGGGCTATGCATATCAATGCAAGTTAGTTGCATTGTTAAAGAAAGAGAAATCTTGGAATGAAAACGACATTACATTCGGGATAAGGTACCCAATAATTATGCTGAATCTTGACAAAATCACTTGCCATCTCTGCATATAATTTTTAGCGTAGTGTGTAGTGTGTAGACTTGGTAGCATAGAATTATTAACATAGAATTTTAAAAAGGTTAAGATTTTATATGGTTATTATAAAGAAAAGTATACTTTGGAATAGATTTTGCACTTGTCTGCTCTAATTATTGTGTCTAGTGTGAAGTAGTCGTTAACATAGTCCTATTTTATCATTTTGTGGTTAAAAATCTAATCTTGATTACTTTGCTTTCTGGAAGACCGACCATTAATTAAAGAAATGAAGACAGATTTAACTGAGTAATAATTTTGTAGGCACTCCCATAAGACATATGGTGGAAGCCTCCATCGTGGGACCTTCCTGTCCGTTGGATGCTACAATATGGGATAGCAAAACCTCTTCACGAGTCAAAATTATTGAAATGAAACTTATACATTTGTCATCCAAGGGATTGAAAGGGCGGCTAGAGTGGGTTCCCATATATATACCACTTTCCATGATCATGCTTGCAGATAAAAATGTATAATCAAGTGCCATGTCAGGAGGCATGGGATTGGCTAGATTGAGATTGAGGATCAACCAATGAGAAGAGGGCAAGTGGGTTGGAATGCCCACTAGGCAAAAGCTGATGGCTGGCTAAGATTGCCACGTTTTGAGTCACGCCACCGTCCTCCCTCATCATGTCATATTAAGACCAAAGAATGTGGTTAAGAGGGGTTGGTAGGGCACAAATTTGATTTACGATTATCAAACTTATGTGATTTATATTTAATTATTACTATATCCTGTTCCCTATCACACTTTTATTCCACACTAATCACTGTCTCTTTGTCTCTGCCCACTTCCATGATCAGGTTAAAATTAAAGCTAAGCTACAAATTATTGTTATTAATCTCTCAAAGCTTATTCATCTCTTGTCGTTTTTAAACTTTATAGCTAGTCAACATGTCCATGAATTGAAAACTCCAGTTCAATTGTCATTACTCACCAACTACAAAACAAAATATATCAATTCACTCCAAGATTCTTAATAGATAGACTGATTACTATAAAATCCCTGTTATAATCTTTTGTTTTTAGACTAATTCAGACAGAGTTCATTGAATATTAATTTCATGATTTGTATTTTGCATATGATTTGTCATAGATTTGTTGCCATCAAACATGTGAAAGTCGAGCATTTGAAGACTACAGCAACAGATTAATATGCATGCATGAGCATGAGCATGATCAATATTCAAAAAGTGAAGGTAAACCTACCGATGAAGGAAGTTCAAGAGAAGGTATCTGATTATAAACCCATCTGTGAATAAAGCCAAAAAATATGACACTATATCTTGTCTGAGTGACATTAATTAATTTCCTATTATTCTATTACTATCTTCGTGAATAATTTATATGGAAAAAGTAAGCAAAAGGGTGTTTTAATTTGCATTTCTTTTGATGTTTGCAAGTGAGGATATGAACTGTCCATCATCGTCAATGAGACCTATTCACCACCCATACTTGCAATTAGCTTTATGTTCTTCAACAATATTTTATATGTATCTCTGTCTCTCCCTCTCATTAATCATGTGTTTACAGATGAAGAAAATGGTAATAATTTGCTAGCTACTAAATAGCTTATGCATGGTGCTTTTTATGCAATGATTTGGTAATTTTTTATTTGTGATTGGTACCCCATATTTATAGATTTCTTTAGTGTTATTGATTCATATTATCATAATACTTTAAAAAAAAAAAAAAAAAGAGCTTTTAAGTAAATCCACTCCCACCAATATGACTTTTGTCAATCATGTTAGGTATAGCCGCTCCATCCACTACAATGGCTTTCCACCATGCTAGGCTTTTCTGCTCAAAGTTAAAATTCCCATCTAAGAAAGTGCTTCATATATTTTATGTTTTCCTTTATTCTCTGTTGCACATCATTAGGTTGAAATTGTACGTAAATCCTAAGTTTATCAAGATAGTACTTGCCCTCTCCTTCAAGTTTTGTGCTACAATAATTTATGTGCTATTTAGCAGCTGATAAGGACTCTTGTGGTTGTGAACACATTCCTTCATATTGAACTTGAGAGGATTTGTCAAGTATGCATGCACAAAGATAGTTAATTTGCTTTCCCTTTGAGATTTGGGACTATTTCATAATCATCAGAAAGGATAAAATGATACTAGTGGATTGCTGGATGGCTCTCAACAAATTCTGTGAAAGAAGAAAAAAGAAAAATGAATGATTAGCCGCTGGCTCAAGCATAGCATAGTTATCTTCTAAAAGCATATTGGAATCTTCAACCCGAAATCGAAAAGGGATCAGTGAAATGATCGATCCTCCTTCATATAATCATATCATGTGCTACGTTACAACTTTCTCCTTCTGCTGCCTACCATTGCTTCTATTATTACTCAAAAGTGTTATCAAGTTATTGGAACCTTTTCATATATATCCATCTTTTTTCATCTTTCCACATAATGCAACTTCATGTTAAGTCCCTCTCATGACAAGAGGCATGCAACATCATCCATCATGCATTCACTCATAGCCAGTACTTAGAATTAATATCCCATGTCAATCAATAGCTTATTTAACTTCTTGTACATTTCCTTTAACAAATTGGAGCTTGCTTCTTCAAGCAACACGAGTAAAATTCTTGCTGATATTTACTTAAGAAGTGAGAAGCTGACAGCTTGAGCTTGCTGTGGAGAGAACCTGTGATGCATGAGACATAAGTTGATGATTTCAGGTTTTGCCCATTGCCACTCAAACTTTTTGCTTTTACTTGATATAAATCAAAGTTCCATTGACTCAAAACTCAGTTGGGACTGAAAGAACAGAGTATCTAACGATCTAGCCCAATCTAATGATTTAATTCTTGACTCTGTCAAGCTGTAATCACATCAGAAAGGCAAGGTCCCAGTTCATCCAATATTTCTTTCAAAATTCAAACTTTGAATATCATTTTCTTAGACCTGAAAAAATGTCATTTTCCCAATTAATGTAGCAACAAAAAAAATATCCCCACAAGTCTCAAACTAAAGCTTGTTCTAAACTTCAGCATATTCTTTGACAATAATTCTAAGATCTTCGAATGATCTTGAATTCATGAGCTTTCTCCAATTAAGACTAGTCAATTTTGTATATAAAATTGTTTTCTTGGCACAGGGCAGGGTACACCTGTTCATGTAATTATTTGTTACCCATAGATTGGTTGGTTAGGTCCAAGTCCAATGACAAATATCAAGAACTGAGGACCTCTCGAAAATCAGAATCATAGCCATGCCATGATGGTTTCAAATTATTACTAAATATTGAAAGGGATTTTTGTGTTCAGTTTACTGTTAGCACACGAAGAAGACACATGAAAGGGCAGAAATACCACATCTTTTCGGCCCTGCTCAACTTGTTGCCTTGTTGGAAGCCACTAAAGCTATGGAATTTCAACTGAAATAGAGAAGGCCACGAGGGAAACATGCCTATAGCCGTTCCTTTTCAATCTTCAATATCCTTCACCAACTGCTAAAATTTTAGTCAATACCTAAGAGAATGAATGTCTGGAGCACCTGCACTAATCAAGCTGAGTTACAATGGCATTATTTGCAAATGTTAAAGCCAAAAGCACTAGAATGCTGACATGCCCTAGTAGCTCATGCGTGATGTAAAAAAACTGGTGATTAATCAATGCACTTGGTTGGATTGATCTGAGCAATACCCATCAAATAAACAACAAACTCAGTCAATTAAGTTGATCTCGACCTGGCTCTAAACACACTAAATACTGGGCCCATTTCAACACTAAACAATAAACAAAAGGGTCGTTTTTTAAATAATACAGAAAATGAGTCTTACAAGTCTTAAATTGATGTTTGTCTTAAACTCTGAACAACATCTAGAAGTGTGAATTTTATTTTACATAAAACAATTATTCTCCAAGGAGTTGTTGGGTGACTTTTGTTAGTATTCTGCAACTTTTATAACTCTGTTGACCATCAAAATCTTCCTTTCCATACGTTATACTATGGTCAAATTTGTATTTAATATGTTACTTGTCGGCCATGGACTGTATAGGTTTCTGGAAATCCATGTGCTGCGTAAACATTGACTAATTGGTTAGGTATAAGAACAATGAGAAATGTTGGAATTGATATAAAGAACCTCTTGAAAATTACAACCAACCAGAGTGGTAACACATACACAATGTTAATCTTCCGATAAACGAAACTGGAGCAGTCTAGAAATGCTGCATATTATTTTAATTTGGTTTCTGTCACATTCAACTTGAATGATAAGTAAATATTAAAAGATATTAGCTAGTAAAGGAAAGGAGCATGGCCATGCTTGGAGCAAAAGCTTGTAACCATGACCCATCTTTTTCTCTTCTTTTAGTACCAATGAAAGGCATCAATTGTTTGCTTGAAAGTTGAAACTTTCTTTCTACATTTTCATTATAGTTATGAGTAGTATTCAGTAGGTAGTTGGTGACCACAGAATATTCAGTGGCTAGCACTCCTTTTGGTCCCATTTTGTTTTTACTAATTTACTTTTGAATTTTCCAAAATTCTTCTTCATCATAAAAAAAATATATATTTATAAAAAATTTTCCTAAGAAATTTCAAGATAAAGATATAAAAAAAAAAAGTGGGTCAAGAATGTTCATGATCACAAGAACAAACATTGTTTTGGTTAAAGGCAGGCATTAGGTGGATTTTGCTTGGGTCCAGAATAGACTATGGTTAGAGAACAATTACAGGGCCCGCTCAACTGGACCTGAAAACGCGAATGCTAAGCCCAACCAATTCTTATATGTGAAAATGGCTGCAATTTAGAGCAATTTTCGCAGAATCGATGTCAAAAAAAATAGTGTAGTAGATTGGAAGTCCATGAGTTCCAGGTCCAAGATTTCATTGAGGATGAAATCAGAATATTCAGGAATTGTGGAGCTATTTGTGCATCTTAGTTTAGTATACTAACAGGTTGGATATCCTTCTGATCCAGTTTAATTAAAACTAACAAATGATTCCTGCGCTTAGTAAAATTTTGTCATACATTTAAATTAGTATGTTGGGTTCTCCAAATATATCTTCAAACTATTAAGGAATTACCTCATTTTAAGGTTTAAATTTGTAGATGTGATCATATCTCCTCACATCTAAAAATCTCACATATTCTTACACATATATTGGACTTAACATATCCTAATGGATCTTACAATTAGACTAAATATAATCAATCAATTAATATTTTTACATAATATGAAGCGAATTCGTGCTATTATTAAGTTATTTTGACTCTTAAAACCACTCTACCCAAGACACTACCACCAATTACACTCCAAGTTTTAAGAATTGCTCAAGTTTGGTAAGTTGTTCATTGGCTATGCAGGCTTTAGCTTTCAAAGAAGGAACAAGAAGTTGTACAACTGTTAGTTCTTCTAAATTATTAATTTAATATTACAGACGTCAAGCCAACTAACTAGATTCTCCTCTGGCACTCTAACCGAATCATCCTAAGGGACTTTGTCTTTCCCAATTCCGGAATGAGCATTCTGAATTAAAGCTGAGGTCCTTTGCTGCTGCCCTGCTTGATTTTATAGGACCTGGAACACCTTTCAAGCTTGGAGATCTTTGCTGGTAGGCACTAGGCCTGCCTATCCTGCCATAACTTGACACTTCACTTGTGATTGAAGTTATCAGAGAAAGCTTGTTCTTACATGGAGAATAGCTTTCAGAACAAGTATCATAATTCCCAGGCCTGAGCTTTGGTGAGCTCATTGATCTTGCTTTTGCCCTGGCAGATTCTGTTGCTGCCATGTAAGTTGGAACCGCAGGAGAGCCAGAGAAAGAATTTTCTTCCCCCAATGAGCACTGTTTTCTGTGAAAGGATCTTCTTGGAACGAATATTGGAGAATCCAATCCTTGATATTGTCTTTGGAGACTTTTCAATCTAAGCCCTTTTTCTCTGTATTCTTCTCTAGACTTTCTATCACAAGTCCAGACCGAGTCATGATCTTCGAGTTCTTTGCTTTTCACAACTTGTGTATCCACCCATTGCTCTAACCAGTATCTCCATCTCTCATTTCCCTTGTTCTGTTCTGACTCTGTTGACTTCTGCACAAGTTTTTAAAGCCTGATTATGATTCAACAAAAAACCAAAAAATGAATTTAACTATAGCAGAAAAGTTACCCGATGGCTAAACAAGTATTCCTTTATACGTTCTCTCTTGATCTCAGCTTCTTTCTTGCTTAGGGACAATGCATCTGCCTCTTTCTTTGTCAAAATGCTGTCATCCCACCTTCTTTGACTGTTTGAGTCCATCTGAAAATTTAAAACCTTGTGATTATCTACTGAAAGAAATTGAGACAATAGCCTTAAAGGGTCCAAGCAACTGATAGCATCAGCCACACACCCTTTAAGATGTT
The DNA here is from genome assembly GCA_026212285.1 of Bursera cuneata. Classification (NCBI taxonomy): domain Eukaryota; kingdom Viridiplantae; phylum Streptophyta; class Magnoliopsida; order Sapindales; family Burseraceae; genus Bursera; species Bursera cuneata. Next base: position 14,926 of record JANLJB010029512.1, read on the forward strand.
AACATGTACCTTTGACCACAGGTTCACACTACCATCTATATATATTTATAAATACACCAACCTTAATTATCTTGTCTCTCAAAGTTTGCGCTTGTTTACTTTCATCATACTCCCAAGTTCCTGCCATTCCAAATCTCTTTGCACAGACCTGAGACTGGATGTTTACAATGGACTGCAAGCACTTCAGAGTAGTGATAGCTTGGCGTCTCACATTTCGGCCTCTAATTATTGCTTGGAGCTTCACTATCCCCTTCAATGCTCGCGAAGCTTTCCTTGCCTGCAACAAGCCAACACTCTCTCACTTAGACTTATCATAAATGTGTATCACAAGAGTGCGTTAAGAATTCAAAGGTATTGACGATTGAGATTACTGTGACTATAATCCAAGGACGATCATTTTCATCTAAAAAGCTTTGCTTTTTCCTGAAGAATTCATTAACATTCAAATCATTTATTATATTATTTCTCTACCAACCAAAAACAATGCAATAGGATATAATTCATCACGTATCTGTAAAAGAGTGAAGTTCCGTTAGAAAGGGCTCATAGAAACTTACAAGGTAACCCCGAAAAGCGGTTTGAATTCTAATGGCTGCAAGTTCTATGATCTTCCTCTCAGATAGATGAGTAGATTGCCGGACTTGGATATTATTTTCAATGAGTGACTCGTCTCCTTTTTCTCTTTCACATCCATGGCTTGATTGTGGAGTTCTGGTAAGCCTCACAACTTCAGCTGCAACCTGAGCAGCTGTTACAGCTGCTTCTGCGGCAGCAGCGGTAGCGATGGCTACAGTTAGAGCACGTTTATTCTGTTCTTCCGCTGCTTCACTTAGTGTTCT
>JANLJB010029513.1:0-15774 GCA_026212285.1 Bursera cuneata
TTACTTAAAATATCAAAATAAGGGTCTTTATATTATTTTATGAATAATAGGGATGAATTTATTACTTAGACCAAACCTTGGGGGTGTCTATGTATTTACCCCCAATCAGAATCATGCCAAACGAAATAGAAGTTCAGAACTTTAATTTGCATAAACAATTTGTGTATATTGTATTATTTAATTGTAAATTACTGAAGTAGACCCACAATATCCACAGCGCAGTTACTTAGATCCTTGCTTCCAAACAAACCATATTCGGAGGATGTGTGAGCCAAAAGCGCCAAAACCACGAAAGCCTCAACTCGTTCTCTCACCGTCACGCGCATAACCCGGACTTTCACCGTATCGCCCAATTAAAGCGGCGACGAGGAATTCTCTTCTTTCAAGCAATGTCAGCAAAAGCTATTATTGGCGCGTACGTAACCCTCCCCAATGGCGCGTGGAGACAATGACATAGCACCCACGTCTTAGATCGAATCACGAAAACATTAACCGAAGGGGTAACATGGGCAATAAAAAAAAAGTGGAAGTGAAATGATACAAAATCTGACCAAAATAGTGGTAGTACCAGATACAAATACAGGAGTGTTTGTCTGAGAAGCGTGTGCGATTTCTGTGTCGATTTTTACGGCGTCGTTTCTCCTCTTCTAATACTCGTTTTTATCTCTCATTCCACTCATCACTCGGCGAAGTTCCAGAATCAGAGAAAGAAATGATGTCGAAGAAGAAAGCTTTGTCAACTATGTCTTTGAAAGACTTTCATGGCGGTTCCATTCCCTCTGATCTTCCCTTGCCTTCTGCTCCTGGACTGTATGTTCACTTCTCACTTCTTACTGTGGATGAACTTCTTAGCTTCTTGTTGTTGATGATGATTTTGTTAACTTGAAAATGTAATCCGGTTAGATTAGATTTTTTATTATTATTTTATTACTTGATCATAGTCATGAACTTCTAAGTTGATACAATTTTATTAATTTTTATATTTTTTTACTTGTGCTAGGTTCGCTGAGAGACATAATTTCATGAAAAATTTTAAAGCTTAAATTGATAATTCATTTGCCCTTCCATTTTGTTATTCAAGAAATTATTACTCTTTGAATTCACTTTATCACAATATTTTAATCTTAAATATTGCTTTTTAATGCCTCAGCTCTTTGAGTTTAATGTTTCGAACTTAAATAGGCTTTAACCACTTCAAATGCTTCTTGATTCAGTATGGGGAGCTCTGGTTCTGACCGTACTATTTCAGCAAATTGGGGAAACAATCTGGGGAATTCTGATCTTCGACCAAGACTCAAATCACCTGGTGCAGCCCGCAATTTTGGTGAGAAAGCATCATTCCTCTCTGACCCTGCACCCATAGGTCGAAACTTTGATGAGGACGAACGCAAGCCTTTAAATGCTTTATTGACTCCACGTCGAACTATTGGCGATGAAACTACTCCAACTTCGCACCCAGTGCATCAAGAAATGAAGTTGGACTATGTGACATCTGTAAGAGTATCTGATCGACCGGTGTCATCTCCAAGCTCAGTTACTAGCTCCTCTTCACTGAAAGTGGTAGGACATCATTTTGTAGTTAATTCACCAATTCCAGTTTGCAGTAGTGGTCATCCTATTTCTAATTTAAACATCCCAAGTGGTAATAATTCTCAACCAAATGCTTGGGGTGTGAGGAAGGAGGTTATGGCTGCTGAAGAAACAGTAAAGTCATCCACTCTATCGGGGCCAGATGCTATATCGAAGATTACTCAAGCAAGTGCACTTGAGAAAGTGTCCTCTGGAATGTGGCAGTCTAAGAAGCCTAGCCAGCTTCTACCACATTTACTTCATTCAAGGGACAGTAATGGTGATGTACTTGATGGCGTGGATGCAATTTCTGAGAGGGCAAACTATGATACTTCACGGGGAAGTCAAGTTGAAAGCATTCAGCTAGCTGAAGAGAAGAATAAGAGTGGTTTAAGGGGATCACCTAGAAGTTACACGGAAGAGGGCCGTACTGGAGCTAGTAGTGTTGGGTCTGTGATTTCTCCACCTCTCCCACAAGAAATATCTGATCAACGAAAGCTGAAGCTAAGTCCAAGATCTGGACCGCTGGAGACATCAGAAAACGGTTATAGACAGGTAGAATGTTGTTGCTTGGTGTCATTGGTTATTCCTTTTTGAACTTTTAGATTTTTGGATTTTTGAAATACTGTAAGTGATCTTTTTTGGTTATACTTCAGAACCATCAGGAGCCAGCAGTCACTGTAGTTGAATCCGCTAGCAAAATGTACAGAAATGTGGATTCTCCAAAACCTGGTGCAACTACCACTGAGGGGGAAAGTCAAATAGTCGAGAAACCAGTTGAGAGGCCCAAACTGAATTTGAAGCCCCGTTCACAATCCTTTGACCAGTCTGATGGAAGACTTGAAAAAGAAAGGTTAGTGAACTTGTTTATAACCTGATCTTGATTTTTTAAAAAGAAATGTATTTGTGATTCTGGAAACAAATAGCAGCAAAGAGTTGTTGTTTAGCTTGGAAGAAACAGCTCTGTTCAAATAATTAGTTGTTAAATTGACTGTGCAACCTCCTTTGAAAGTAAAGAGTACTGAAGCAAGCAAGAGTTTGGTAACTGGAGTATGTTGCAGATTGAGAGCATGGTTTTCTTTCAGTATATGTAGCTTATTAGCCTATGTGAGACAGTTGCTTGATTAAGAAAAAGTCTTTTAGTGCATGCTACTTGGACTTAAAGAGTGATGGGATATTGTGCTAGATATCTGAAAACTTGTGTCAGTAAATGTTTCCTATAGAGATCCAAGCTTACAGATGGTTATGGCACATTGAAATTTTTATATAGAGATTGGTGTTGGAGGCTTTATTAGATGTGCATGCTCAAGTGAAATCGGAGGCATTTATATTCTTTTAGAGTCAAGAATGAACTGGAAAAAGCGTGTTTGGTAGGGATCTGGAATAAATACTTTTAAGTATCCAATAAAAAGTGGGGATGGATTTTTATTTCTATTTTTTAATAACTTGGGCATTGGTTATTCTGTCTTGTGACCTGTAATTAATTTTTGAGGCCATAAAGATGTACTAAATGAGATACATTAAGCAAAGAATGCAGAATATGAAATTTCAATAAATGCATCACAGTATGAATACTAAGAGGGAATTGTTAAGAAGAAAAGAAAGGTCAGTATATTGTTAAATTCGAGGTTAGCTAAATTATGTGTTCAAAAAGAGAAGGGATAAGTGGGGTAATTGCAGCTTAGTTATTGGAACCTTCTAGTTCATTGTTATTTGAATATGAAAGGGTCTTCTTTTATCTTCCTGCTTCTCTTAGTGTTCAGTGGTGCAATGGCTAGCCTTAGATTTCACAAATCAAACTCTTTACTCCTGAAGTTTTCAGAATTTCTCAATTGCCGCTCAGATAATATTACTTGGGCTTGTTGTGTGTAAGATAATAGTTGAATTTGGATGTTAGATTTGGGCTGTACTGTAAGAGTTTGGTCAGACATTTTGTTGAACAGTTACGCATTTGTCAGTTTGGAATGTTTAGTAACAGTTAATATTTGAAGTCTGAGTTTAGAGGAGAATTCTCTTTCCATCACTGGATCAATTGTTATCTATCAAGGATAAATGCTTTTTCATTGGCAGTCAAATAATTTTAAATTCAGTGGTTCATTTGGTCTGGTATGTAACATATCATTCCACTGATGAATTTACTTCTCATGCGCCATGTTGCTCTTGAAAATAACAATTGATTGCTTTCTGTTTTTCACGAGTAGATATCCAGAAATTCCAGTGCTAACGCCATGTTTTTATCTTTTCTTAGCTAACAGAAATTTCAGTGCTAACGCCATCTGCTACTGTTGCAGGCAAACATTGTTCGGTGGTGCTCGTCCACGAGAATTGGTAGGTTTTTCGTATTGTCTAATTTGTTAGCTCTCTTCTGAGTTAATAAATGATCTTTTTTTTTTTGGGCAATTTGAAAGAAGGGCTTTGTTTAGAAAGTAGCTGATTCATTCCAACCTCACATAATGAGCTTATTCCAGCTTGATAATGTTGCATGTCTGTACTTCAGGTTCTCAAGGAACGAGGCATAGATGAGACGGCTATCAGTAACCTTGAACTGGGGCATGCACTTAGCAGGTTTCTCTGTTCTTATGTACTTTTTATTGCATTCCGAAATTATTCAATTTGGTTTGATAGCCATCCTCAATATTAGTGTTACGATTCACTTCTATAATTTCGCGTGCATGCTGCTACTTGGTTTCACCATCATATTGATGATGCCTGACATTATATTTGACTCCTTTAATTCGTTGGCATTCATTTGCACCATTTATGTCTGTAGATTTAGTCATGTTCAAATAGGAACTGCAGTCCTAATATGTTGGTTGCTAAAGATTTTCAATCTTTTGTTGATAAAGAGTTGATACTCCCAAGAGTGAAGCAACATCAGAGAGGATGACTCTATCCACTCAACGAAAACAAAATAACGACAGTCTTGCTCATGAAAAGAGGCTGGAACTGAATTTGGAGAGGCAAGAGCAACAGATGGGACGAGGAAAACAGGATAATCGAGGGAGGAGCAAGAGAATTGAGAACAGGTGGGGCAGTATGGATGCTGAGAAGCAGCAGCAGCAAGATCAGAGATCTGAACCTGATTCTTGGCGCAAGCCTATTGAAGAGCCAAAAGTTACTCCAGCTGATGCTTCAGGGATCTACCCTGGGAAAGTAGTTTCTGCATTGGATCTTGCCCGAGCTTTTTCAAAGTCAGTCTCTGATCCAAAGATGCAAGAACAACATTCTACCCCGAGAGACCTGCCTGAGCGTAATCACCAGATGCCCTTTTCACGCCTGACAGACACCCGAGACCGGGAACTTAACTCAGCTCCAACCCTAAGGCATAAATAGGTTTCATAAAATAAGAGCACCTTTTAACAGGAGCAAGTATCAGCAACTACGCTCCTGAATTGTGAAATAGTATATTCATTAATTGTTGAAAAAAAGTGTTATTGTGACTCGGAATAAACTAATTGCATAAGCCATTCGCTTACTATATTAATTATTTTATTTTTATCCCTCTTTCTCCGTGCACTACCTAAGTAGATCATACTTCTTGCATCCATGTACTTGAAAAGGATGACATGACAAAGAAAGCTTGAATTTGAGATAACATGACTTCCATGCGTCTGCTCATGCGTACGCGGAGGAATAACATGACTTCTACATCTGTGATCTTAGCTAAGATTGAGATGGAATATAATTCAACTTGAAAAGAACGCTTGTTGCTGGCGAACAGAATTGAATACATCAAGTAGAATTATATAATAAAAACAAAAAGATGTATTTCATTTGTAAATAAAAACCTGTACATCATTACAAATTGCAAAAGAACTAGCCTAACAGAGACATTGACTGAACATCCACAAAGTATGTATCAAATTCATGCAAGAACTGGATTATCTTCCATCAAAACAAAAACGGCGTCGGAGAGAACGCTGGTAGAATCATCGGCATAGAGCGTTTCCTGAAAACAAGCAAAAAGGGAAACACTAAAATCAATAAAAATTCATCCAACATATTAATTAGAAAAACATCATACAGAGAGAGTCTCAAGGGAAAAAGTCTGAAGAACACAAAAATTATTACCTGGAGTAGTCGTACTCATACTCATCGTTGATACGGAAACAGCGAGGCCTGGCCATCGACCTACTCTTACTTGGCAATTTCTTTTCACACTGAGCCGCCTTTTTCTCAGTCTCAATAACTGAAACGACCCCATATTCTGATATGACGGAAAGAGCCGGTTTCCAATGTGAAACAGATTTAGATCTTGTGCCAGGAGCGGACTCGCTAATTCGCTTTGAAGATATCTCACGTTCACTTCCGTTACACGTTACTGTCATCTGGGAGGTGGTGCTTGGTGGTTCCTCAACCGCAGGTAGAGCTGATGGGCGGTAACATGAACCCAAGTCGGAGAAGAACTTCATTTGGAAAAGAAATGGGTCAGAGCTTCGTGTTGCGTGAATGAATCTCAAGAATTTATGTTGAAAGTGAAATCCAGACGAAGTGAAGAGGCTTGGTGTTGATCTTGTATTTATAAGAGCAAGACTTGCGGGTTTGCCTGTCTTTTTATCTTATCTGGAAGTGTAATCCTTTTTTCTACGTTACTTACTGGACTCTTCAACTATTGGCCCACATGCGTCTCACACATTCGCAGCTTCTAGTTGTTAGTTGCTATCCTTCATCTCATCCGTCCATCAATGATTCATCGAGTTTACTTCCCTCTATATCCATCTGTTCAATTATAAGAATCTCGACCGATATGACATAGGAAACAAAATAACTACTCAAAAATTTAGATTAAGAAAAGTATTTTAAAAAATTATAAAATCTTTATTTCTTTTTTATTGTTTAACAAATTGATGGATTAATATATACGACCATAGAGGTCATTTGGTTAATAAGAAATCGTCTTTGAGTTTGTATGAACGTTATGAGTTGTCTAGATAATAAAAGAAACATTTAATTTCTCATTTCTTAAAATGTTTTCTAAAAATTTAGTTATTTCTTATTATTCACAACAAAAAAAAAAGTAAATAACAGTATATATAGTATATTTCTAAATAATTTCCCAGTGAAATCCGGTGATTTAAGCCCACAATGTTGCCAGGCGCCAATAGATTTGCAGTAACCAAAATTTGGCAGATTAGGAGCAGCACATAGGTAGGGTGATGATCAACCTCAACCTCAACCTCAACCACAATGTTAGCTCTGATGTGCCTTTCCTAATAAACTCTCAAGTGGCCATGTGTGACTCAGACAAAAAATTAATACAAACTGTGACCCACCAGCTTATAGTCTACTGCTTCTCTATTATATTTCATTTTTAATTAATGATCATTACTTGCCTTACGCCTGCATCAAGCCTCATCCTATTGCACCAACTGGCCTCGGTTCCATTATTGCTTTTGTTTAACTTTGAAAAACTGAATTATCGGACGACTTAGGAGGCAGTGGAGGTCTATGATAAGCAAGTTATTAAAGTAGTGTTGTGTATATGAGTGGACATGAGGGATTAAATATTATTTGAGCAATTCAATTGTACGAAGTCAATGGTGGTCAAGTGGACTACAGAAAATTAGAAACAACTCCAGACATCATGGGTGGGAATTATATTAAATATAACATAAATGAGCTGACGTTTCCTCGACAATTCAACAATCTGGGAATTCTGAAGTAGATCTTCACTTCCATTCTTCCACTGGAGGGACGATAATGAATCATAATATATATTGAAATAATATTGTAATTGTACATAACAAATAGCTAGAAAGACCAATGCATGTAATCTGTACATTGAATAATGCCTTTACAGGATTAATATGATCAGTAGCTGTTGCTTCCGCCACCTAAATAATACGAGAACCCCACAAGCAATAATTAGAGCACCACCACGTTTAATTTCTGTCAATTGTCACTTTCGTAAACCATTACTACCTGGGCCCTCGCATGGTAAACATAATGCAAATTGCAAAAGTCTTTCAATACCTGAAATACCAAGAAATTTCTAGATTATATTCCAGAGCTGCAGCTACATGCAATGAACTGATTCTACTGACAGTCCAGAGGGGAAACACCGCACCAATGCATCTCCACCGCAAAATTTGCTGCTGATAGCAATTTGTTTTCTATTTGCTCATCACATATCAACTATTTTTTCTGTCCAGAATTTTTTCCCAGTTACCAATGCAGGGAGGAATCGAACTTACAGTAAATGCATGCCTTGGAAATCTGAATATGGGAATGTAAAGTATGATTTGTATCTCTCAAGATGCTTCCAAAACAATGCATACTGAAACAATAAATATGTGTTGGTTGCTTTGAAGTGGTGAAACAATGTCAATTAAAGAGAGTCTGACTAATAATGATTTGCAATTTGCTTTTCTTTATCCTATCTTGTCCACCACCAAAGGGAAAGCTGGTTAGAGAGAAATTGGGTTCCAATTCCATAGAGGAGCATCTTATTTTCCACTTATCCAAATCTAATCAGCCTTAACTGCTTAACCAATTATTTGGTTCGCTAACCACGTGAATGGATCACTATCATTATCTTCCAATATTACATTACTGTTGATTAAACAGATGTGGAGTGCACTTATGATTATCACGAATGTTATTAAACCATCATTACCAAGGCACGATTACTTCATGTAAATAAGGAATTCGATTTGCCAATATTTAAAACTAATTATTGCAAGGAGATGAAACTCAAATTGCTCTTTTCTTGTCCGTCCCTTTGATGGAGATGTGAAGTGACTCTGCGACTGTAGTTAGGAGCATACGTTCTGCAATTGGAATGGGCCTGGGGTGCTAATCATCCGTCAAAAGCGAAAAATACCATTACAAAAGCGGCTGCTCAAACCTCAAAGGATCCAAGTATAATTATAACCTAACGAAAAGATCAATTCACAGAGGTGAAACCAAATTAGTACTTCTGCTTAGTGTATGATTTACATGTAGGAAAATTTCAAAAGTTCACTGAAAAATATATTAGATCTAACAATGAAAACACCTAATTATTTGGAACTAAACACTTCGGTTTATTAAATTTAACAATGAAAACACCTAGATAAAAGTGGTCACCTGTTGTTCCATTGATTTGGGCTTGTGTCCCTTGGGGTATCACACTTTGGGCCAAACCCAAATCGGTACAGTTTTGTCCTTTTCAAAAAATCTTCGTATGGAAGAGTAAGATCTTACTCTTACAAGTCAACTAACTACACAGTTGATGTGTGACTAAAAATTATGTAAGAAGTTACGCGGAAATAAATTCAATATTAAGATTGGTAGTAAGAACTTACGCGGAAATATATTCAATATTAAAATTGGTAATAAGTAAAAATAAATCGTTTTACACAAAGAGACATGATATTTAACATGGTTCGACATCAATGGCCTATCTCCACAGATGAGGAGATAAATCTATTAGATCCCTACAAGGATGTTAACCCTTTGTATCTAGTCCTCTCTCATATCTCTCTGATCAATATAGAGATTATTTATTCCTAATAAGACTAGGATTCCTATTTATTGTACAACTTTATTTTCTTATTTCTTTCTACTTTTTCTATGTTTTGTAGAAGTCAACTTAAATTAGAACGAGCCACAATCCCAACAAATCCTACCCCTGATTGAACCCTAACACAACAATATGGAAAGCTTAGATTGAGTTTTATTTCTTCTTCATATACATGTTGCTTAGCTACATACAAATAGACAAATATCTTATAGTGCTATTAATTGCACGTTTTTCTATGGCACTCGGCGATGGCTATCCTCGGTAGACCTCATAAAGAAATCAAAGCATTTATATAATATTTCCTATGAAAAGCTCTATATAATTGTTATAAACATGTCACTCTAAACTGCTTTTGTTGCAGTAATCCTAAATAGGTTCCATTCGCCTAGTAACTATGATGGGCGGCTGCACATTGACCTCAGTGAGAAGTCATCCCATGGTCTCAGTGGGGGGCGACCTTGTGATTATGATGAGAGACTGTACATGATTAGTTCTCCTCTTTGCTGACTATCACCTGAGTTTCACCTAACTAACTCCAAGGGCGACTGCCCTGGACAAGGAAGACGACCTTGGCCACCACAAAAGGAGCGCCATGGGTGGCTACCACCTTCTTGGATCCCAAGGTGGATTATTTATTATATAAACCCTTTTATTCCATGCTCATTATATATATTATTGGTTTTACTTTCTCTCTCTCTCTCTCTCTCAATTTTCTTATAATTGAAAGCTTATATCTTTAATGATTTTTTGTGTACCAGAGTCAACTTAACTGTCAAAGGGTTACCGCTGGCACCCCTGACCCTTTTTTCTATTCTCAGGTTCTCAACTTGACCTACATGAAGCGACCGCCTGTCTTTCATTCACCCGGAATTTGTACATTAACACTTTTTTTTCAAGATAAATCCCATGCGACCATACTTCAATTAAAGCCTTCTAAGTTCACTATATTTCTTGTACGTAAATCCCGATATTAGTAAGTAGATGAATGATAAAATTATGAATAGTTATGAAGTTTCGTCGAACCATGCACGGGACATTGGACCCTTGCTTTTGGTTTTTTTTTTTTTTTTAAAGAGTACACGGGAACAAGAAAGATCATGGAGGGTTATCAACTAAAAGATCCAAAAATCTTCTAATAAAGTTCTGATGATTTACATTTATAAGAAGAATTTTATATATATGGTTAGTTTCAAATGACAAGTCAACAACAACTTTAAAAATTAAGCATTATTTGTGATGAGATGAGATTGGAGCAAGTACAGTCTTTTTGTCTTTCTTCATTAATATTTCATCAAAGACAAAAGGATTAATATGATTTTGGATTGTAAGTAGTTTGGGTGAAAATCACTATGCTAAACATTACAATTTTTAACTCTTGAATTAATTCCTAGTAGTCCAATCTCTTGTATTTTCGAGGAACCGCTGCTGTCATTGTCCTGATTTAATATCTTATAAAGAAAATATTGCTAATGGCGCAATAGTTGTCCAAGCTTATATATCTCCTTTAATTTCCCCCGCATGAAAACAAAAGAAATTTCAAGGGTTGTGGATCTTGTCTTTTCAAGCTTGCCATCTATTTGGAACAGAGCACGCATACATTTTCGTTGCTGTTAATCTGATTTGTTGGTAGAAATATATGAATTTTAAAATGGGTCCATATTAACGCTAATCTTCACTTGGTTTAATATAGTACTTATTCATCAATCTTAGCCTCAAAATATAGGAAATATATTTTCTAGCAGTTCCCGTTCATGGCTCAACAACTCAACGATCACAATCGACTAAAGTATCCAAAAATATATCAACAGACATAGTTAGGATACATATGAGCAAAGGGTTGGATGAATTTCTTCCCAATTCGAGCTGATCAACTAGGTTTTGAAGCAGGATATCTTAATACATGGCCGCAAACAACAATGTGTACGAAATTAATTAAAATATATATTTATTTAATTAAGCTACTGTTAGTTGTAAGCTTAATTTTGTGAAAAGATAAAGGCGAGCAAGCTAGCTCATATACATTTGAACATACATAGCTTCCAGATTTAGCAACTACACTAGTTTCGATATCATTTTATCATATCCTCACGTATTGCTTAAGATGTAACTGTGATAAGATAAATTGAATGCGACTTAATATAATTTTGGTGAATTATTAGTACTTGCATGCGCACCTGAAATTCTACGCTCACTAGCCTGTATGAATTATAGAGACAAGACTCTAGCACGAAAATAGTAAAACTTCCTTTTACCTATAAAGGAATGTAGCATCGAAATCACAAGATTTCCGTTGGATTGTATTGATAAAGTGACGGAGACAATACTTCATGAGCAGCAAAATCATAGCTCCATCTGCAGTAAGGTGCAGAAAATAATTCTGTAGAAATAATAAAGTTAAAAGAGGCCGACGAAGCTTCAAATCAAATCAAAGTTTTTCTGCTTGAACTTTTTCGTTAGGTATAAACTGTAGAGGAAAAACCAAGTTAAAATTGTGAAATTTTTTTCTTACTTACATTTCGTGTTCGAATATTTCTCTCCCATTTCGATAAATTTTGTGAAGGGTCACTTCCAGCTAAAGGAGTGTTTTCATTTCCTCAGAAGTCCTTTTTGGTTCTTTTGCAGAAGGATAAAAACTCAGTAACTATCAAAACATACTATAAACTGTCTTAAACATATGAATAGAGTTATACACAAACTTTGTTTCTCTCAAATTTGGAAAAGTAATCAAACTTAAGTTATATTTTTGCTTTGCAATTTAATCATACAGAACTCTAAAATGATAATAAATTGTGTTGTAGTTTACTTGATATATATGTATATATTGTATTGTCCCTATATATTGTTGTAATCTTTTATTAAGAAAAAATTGTGTTTTGTTTAATTTGAAGAAGGGATGGCTGTGTTGAATACAGTGACATTGATAAATTAAGACAATTTTATTATAAGATTGATTTTAGTTAAATGAATCTTATCGAAAGTTGGCAAGAGCCCAACGATCTATTCACAAATTTGCTACCAATTCTCTCTCTCTTAAGTGTAACTTCACCTAATTCCATTGCTTGTCAAAAAAAGATCGGGTATGGAATATTGATCAAAAGAAAAAACATTAAAAAAATTAAAAGGGAACTATTCCATGATGTTTAAGCAATTGAAGGAGTGACATGCTAGTGAAATATCGTAATTCAGTCTTTGCGGGAAGAGGTCTAATTTGTCGTTAGTTATGGCATCATATCGTACAAGCAACCAAGTTGATATCATATACATGTCACTTATGTGGAAGGATGGGAATGAAGGGTAGCTATCAATCACTAAACTCAATGAAGAAATGAGATTAATTTAAAACGAATGATTACTGGGTTTGTCTGATAATGGCATTCCATGAGCACAAATTCGACAAAAAATTGGCCGGCTAAGACAGCTTCTTTAACGTACTCTTCACCTTCTGTTAATCACATAGTCACCATAATAAGTTATCTTGATAAAGAAGTGAGAGAATTGATTAGCAATCAGCCAAAAATTTCTTAGAAAAGCTCTGCATATACGTCCAATCTAAAGACTCGATATACACTCAATAATGATAGTTTCAGTAGTATATATAGTGTGGTAAATAACACACATGAGGTATATTTGGCTTGAGATATAATTCGCTCTGCATGAGTTGACTCCGAATTTTAATTTGCTTTGCAAACTGGATTACCTTGACTTATTGAGTCATATATACACCAAACCAAAAATTTTACTTCACATATTTCGTGAATATATATATAATGAGCATAGCCATGCATGGAAGATGGAAGATGGAAGATGGAGCAACGGCTCTTCTTCTTACTATTAATGTTATATATATATATATATATACGCCACCTGATGCTACTTTATCGATTAAGTTCAACCATACATCTAATTAATCTTGATGGGTTGAGACAAAATTTTGCTTCTGAACTTGATATTTATATGTTTGTCATTGTCTTGCTAAATGGTATCCTGACTGAATTTACCACTCAGATAGGTTAAAATTCTCATTCAGAGTCAAATTGGGAAAAGAAAAAAAGGGAAGAAAAGCCTGAAAACCAATGCAATGATACATTTGTCTGCTAACCCAGGAACGATTTTCATATTTTAGTGTAAACTAGAGCTTCATTTATGTTTAATTTTGGCTTCATTCAATCCGGGTATTCGTTCAACAAGGACCTTTCGGTATTCCCCACTATATATACAGTTCAAGTAGCAGATAAACCAACTCTCAAGTACTCTCTCTATCCCCTTTCTCTCTTTCTCAACAAACTAACACATTTGGAACAGTTAAGCTATGTCTAGAGTCTCAACAACCAACACCCCATATTTCTTAACCATATAATTAAAACCCTAGCTAGCTCTTCGATTTCATCCACCAATATCCACCACACGCTTGCTTGAAACAAGCAAAGTCATTCGCTGTATCATCATCGATCTCTCGACTCTTCCCCTTTATTAATTAAACACACCGAATTCCTTCCATGCACGTTGGAACAACACCGCAATCCATGAAAACTGAACTCAGAGCAAACAGTAGGTCAATTTCCCTGCAAAACCCTAGTCTCTTCAATACCCCTCAAAGTTCTCTACCAGGAGCACTCAGAGGATGTCTTGGTAGCCTCGATGGAGCTTGCATAGAGAAGCTTCTGCTTCACTGTGCTAGCGCCTTGGAAACTAACGACGTGACTTTGGCGCAACAAGTGATGTGGGTGCTCAATAATGTCGCCTCGTCCGTGGGTGACCCTAACCAAAGGCTCACGGCATGTTTTCTAAGGGCACTCATCTCTAGGGCATCTAGGGTTTGCCCAACGTCGCTGAGTTTCAATAGTAGCGGTACAATTCAGAGAAGGCTTATGAGCGTGACTGAGCTAGCTGGGTACGTTGATCTAATCCCTTGGCACCGTTTCGGATTCTGTGCATCAAACAGTACCATTTTTAAGGCGATTAAAGGGTGCCCGAAAGTTCATATCGTAGATTTTAGCATTACTCACTGTATGCAGTGGCCTACTCTCATAGACGCCTTGGCCAAAAGGCCGGAAGGGCCTCCTTCACTTAGAATCTCGGTGCCTTCTTGTAGGCCTCTAGTTCCTCCCTTGCTTAATGTATCAACCGAAGAAGTTGGTCTACGTTTGGGAAATTTCGCCAAGTTTAAAGACGTTCCCTTCGAATTTAATATAATCGATGACCCATCTTCCTCTGATTCAGTTGAAATTATGTCAAATGAATCCTCTAGCTTTCATTTCGAATCGTTATTAAGCCATTTGACTCCTTCTATCTTGAACCTTAGGGACGACGAGGTTTTGGTAGTAAACTGCCAAAATTGGCTACGATATTTGTCTGATGAAGTAAAGGGGAGTTCTCAAGATGCTTCTTTGCGAGACACTTTTCTCGATATAATTAAAAGCCTTAACCCTTCTATCATAGTTGTTGTTGATGAGGATTCTGACTTAAATGCAGCTAGTCTCACATCAAGGATCACCACTGGCTTCAATTACTTATGGATTCCCTTTGATGCCTTAGAAACTTTCTTGCCTAAGGACAGTTGCCAAAGGCTAGACTATGAATCCGATATTGGTCACAAGATTGAAAACATTATAAGTTTTGAAGGGTTTCAAAGGATAGAGAGGTTAGAATCGGGCGCAAAGTTGTGTCAAAGGATGAATATTGCTGGCTTTTCTGGTCTTCCATTTTGTGAGGAGACTGTTAGGGAGGTCAAGTCCCTGTTAGATGAGCATGCTAGTGGGTGGGGGATGAAGAGAGAAGAAGATATGTTGGTGCTCACATGGAAGGGTCACAACTCAGTTTTTGCCACAGCTTGGGTCCCAAATGGGTTGGAAGATTAAACGGGTGTGGACTTGAGTGGCTTGATAGGGGCCTACCATGCAGAGATGAATTGGTTTGTTTCGCTCTAGTAGTGGTCCAGGTCATGATGAGGCAATGACAAAATAGGGTTGCTTTTTCTCTTTGTCAAAAGGCTGCAAATGCGCATGAGACAAGAAGAAAAGCGGCAGCATTTTGTAACCTCATCATCCTACCTTTGTACCGGAAGCAGTTCTCGCGATGATCACATTAAAGGCAAAGAGGAAATATGCATGTGCTGTAAATCTATTTTCTACGAGACAAAAGCCTAAATCATTTGGTTTCCCACCTCTACTGGTTTTTGTTTCAAGACTATTGGAAGTAGCCAACTAATTGCTAGAGCTTTCTTAATCAATTATCAATAGCCCTTAATTAGCTGTACTGGTATATTTCTAATAATTAAGTGTTCTTTTCTTAGAATTTCTATTCAAAGTAAGTAGTACTTTTACTCAGTGTTTTAAGAACTAGAAGTGGAATGTCCAAACTTTGGCTGAACAATATCTCTTTCATAATTGATTTTTCAGCTAGCTAAATTCAAACCGATATTATTCTTCCTCCCATGTACGACCAAAGCAGAAGATTTTGAATTATCTAGAAAATTAATACGATCAAAATCATGAGAAGGAGGAACAACGATGTATTCCACATCGATCTCTCACAAATAATTGACTGTTAATATTTTATGCAATACCGTATATGTACCGTATATGGTATTAACTCCTACTATCTATCTATCTATCTATCTATATATCTATATAATTTTGAAGCATGAGCCTGTATAGTTGACATGTAGGATGACAAATATGATTTTTTAGGCTTTAGATTTT
>JANLJB010029514.1:0-15776 GCA_026212285.1 Bursera cuneata
TATATAATCCAACTAATTAGATTCTAATTGGATTACATTGCATCCTAAGCTTAAGCTAGAAAATGCACAATTTAATTGGGCTTGTAGGAGGTGCTTGATGACTTGGTTGGAGGTCTGAATAGGAACAATGGCTTGATATGCATCACAATCAACTCATGAGGAATAGGAATGAGTTGGAAAATATTGTTATTGACATACATGCAATGTTAACCTTATTAACACTAGCAAACTAAAAGCGCTACTTGCTTATATAAACAGACTAAAGCTTGCAATCCTTGAAGTGACTTTCATGTCTTTGACAGTCGGAAGCTGTGAGGTTTCTGGAGATGTCAATTTGTTGATGAAGACCACTTGGCATAAATTGCATGCATGTTTCCTGTATTAAACCAAGCTAAGTTACTCAAGGCAACATAATGTGTTACAACCTTTAATCTCTGGAATATGCAACTCGAGTGAAATCCGACTTGCAATCCATAAGTTAATTTGTTTATTTTTCAGTTTACCTTCAGACAAACAATAAGCATTACGATTTTTGTAAACATGCAGATGTTTCAAGATTGAGAACTTCTAAAATCTGACTCCATGATTCATTTCCAACATCATATTTCTATGAGGTTTCGAATGCCTTCATCTAATACATATGCATGAAACTCAACTTGACAGAACTAGGTCTAAATCCCAAAACTTAGAAAACATGTGCATGGAATATTAAAACGGTTTTAGCCAGGGTTCGTGATTATACCCAAAATGAAATTTACAGAGATGAAAACTGCAATTCAAAATAACAATAAAAATAATAATAATAACCAAGAGCAATATTAGAGATGACATTAGGAAAATGTGAGATGAAATATCAAAAACTTGTAAATAAAGCAAGTCTTTCATTCTGTTAACCTACCTTTACGCAATAACACACCAAAGGCTCACAGTGAAAATCAAGGAATTTAGGTTGAATAAGAGTTTTCACTAAATCTTAAGTCCATCAGTTCATTCTCTTTTTAAGAGGGATGTTCTGCTAAATAAGTCTCTTCAGCTATGTTTTATATGGAGCAGCAGTATGCAATTTCAAGTATGTTTCAAAATAATAAAATTGCACTGCTAATATATTTATCCTTTCGCTATGGGCTCCAGTAGATATTTACATCTTTTATCTAGAATTTACAATGCACAAATATGTAAACTTACATATCATATTTCTGAAGTTTTTTGCTTATGCCATCTGGTATGCTAGGCATAAGGAAATTACATTCATACCTTGGTCAGGGTATATGGACCAAAGACCCAGTCGCATCAAAACCTTCAAGACAGGGTATTATCTTATCTATATTCCTGTAGGAAATGTGACAAATAAACTTTAAAAGGTTTCATATTGGTCAACCTAGATGTTAATACATTAATCAAATTACCTCTCATCTACAGAACCTAGTTGGCTCCTCTGCCATGTCTTTAGATCAGAAGCTAGCTTACTATAAGCGTTAGCATCTGCAAAATTCTGCTTACTATCTCCCTGTATCAATGAAGACATGGAAAGTACATAATTTCCCTCTTCTCAGTGATGGAAAGCAATAAGGAAACTGGTAACCGTGCATTCTTTAAAAACAATGACTTACAACAATATCATCGTGCATACACCCAGGAATGCTTTTCAAAAGAATAGTGACATAATGCTCCATAGCAACCTCTGGAGCCATGTTCCCAAGCTGTTTCCAAGCATTCCTAGCACAAAATTATAATGTACTCAATCAATGAAGCCAGGAGCCTATGACTTGTCTAGCAAACAAGCTATAGCCCAGGAAGCAAAGGCACTAAGTTGCCATTACATTAAGTAAATTAGTAATTATATCCAGATCTTAATTCGAATTTTGCTATACCCTATAGCATCAGACATGCAAATATCCTTAGAGAAAAGAAAAAGAAAAAAAAAAAAAAAAAGCCAGTTACAAATCTAGTTTCCATTTTGGCAATAATAATGGTTGAGAATCCATAGATGACCAACAGAAACACAAACTGAGGAGAATATGAATAGGTAACCAAGAACGGCATTAATACCAAAAAGAAACAGGATAGGAAATAGAACCATCCAAAACTTTCCACTAAAGAAGAAAATTTCTTATGAAAGTACATTCAGAATTTGTGATAAAACTTATAGAGAGATTCCAATGTATTAAACCAATTAAGGGAATAAGGAATTGCTTTTCCCCCACCAGTCATCTTACCGAACCACATTTTCTTCTTCTTTTCACTCACTTTCCTCTAATCAACATTGCTTTCCTTATTCTCTCTATTTATTTATGCTTTTATTCTTTTCTTTAGCCCTCATCAAGTAAGTTTTCTACATTATTTTCTTGTGTATGTGTCAATATCTACTTCTCAAAATTCTCAAGCGGCCATTAGGCTGTTTACCACATGGCAGTAGTTGATCTCATTATCAAAAGGGTTTCTCAAAATTCAGTCTACTCAAAACCACCTAATAAACTCAATGCCAATCCTGCCCAAACAGATCAAGAATTTCTACAAACTTTGGGCAATTCTAATGGAGACATATTTAACTTTACACAAATGGATCTGCTTTCCAATCACATAAGCCCAAGAAAAAATTCTTAAGTGATGCAGCAAAGATATCAGTGCAGATGGAAACTTTTTTAGACAGCCATCAAGCAAGATACAATATGTTACCAAAAACAGAAAGAACAAGTCTAATACCAGTTTGCGCGAGCAGAGACCTTCAATGCCATCGGTTGAGGTTCATGGCAAGGGCCTTCAGTAGCAACCTTGTGAAGTCCATACAACTGCTTCATCACATTACCTCCAAGACTCGACACTCGATCAGCATTACTCTTACTTCCAACAAAAGCCACCGCAGCACCAAAAAGCCTCTCTAGCTCAGTCCTCTCTATTCCCTCCCAATCATCATCCCCATCAAATGACACCTCCTCAACCACATCTTTTCCATTTTTGTTTCCGTCCCCCATCTCATTATTGCATCCACACTCTAAAATTTCTATCTCTCCACTTTTGGCCACACCCACTTTACCCTTACTATATTCTGTCTCAGCCTTGGCAATAATATTTCCACTCTCTACCGAGATCTCTTTACATTCAAAAACACCACCTTTACCATCATCATCTTCTACATACTCGGTTTCACTCTCCAAAATCCCATCTTTAGACAAACCTACCTCAAAGTTAACATTTCTTTTGCTCTCAATGCCCTGAAAAACTATATTCTCTTCACATTCACACTCTTCAATAACTTTCTCTACCAAACCAACAACCCCCACTTCTCTCAACCCTTTATTCTCATCAATCTTGACATCATCATCACTCGCTACACCCATCTCATTCTCATTCAACCTTTCTTCAAGCACAATCCTTTGCTTCCTCGAATCAACCAAATCACCATCTTCTACAAACCAAGTTCCTCCCTCACCTTCAAAACCCTGTCTTTCTGATTCGGCTTCAAATATACTAGCACCAAGAACCACCGCAGACCCGTCATGATCATCACCACACGTGGAAGAAGAAGAAGAAGAGCCTGAAAGAATCTTGGCAACAAGAAAGGCTAAGAGAAGAGAGAGTGCAACAGTAGAAACAAATTCAAGAAAGAACTCCATGGGCAGGCCTTCGTTCTGAAAATTTTTGGTTTTACAAAGAGAGTAGCAGAGAGAGAAAAAGTTAAGAGTCTTTGAAGGCGATTTGGGGAAGAGAGCAAAAGCATATTGGAGTCTTATGAACAGGTGCTAAGAGTATTAGCTGTCGGCCCCATGTTGCTGGTAAGCGAGAGGCATTTGAAAGGGACTTTTCCACTACTAACAGAGCTGCTGTGGCAGTGAGGAAGAGACCAAGCGGTGGCTTAGCTTGCTTCTTCCAATTTTGTCTTGTTTTTTCCTTTCCTTTTTTTTTTTTTTTTTTTTATTCCTTTTATTTCTTGTCGATGTGAATGGAACTAGGAAACGTAGGTTGGTCTTGGACTGTTATAGACTGATAGTCACTGTAACAGGGCCTATTGAGGTTACCTTTCAGAATTCAATTATTAAAATTGAAGAAAATAGAAACTTTCATCTCACAGAAACTCTCCAGCAACTTACCATTTACTGATTTCTATTATTCAATGGTTTTACATTTTTCCATTTAATGATCTCTATTCAATGCTATACTTTCTTCATTGATGAGTGGAACAGATCAATGGAAAAATATTTTTTGTAGAATTATAATATGCTTTTTCAATTAAATTTTGATCATTTCACTTTGAATTTAATATTATTAACACTACATTATTTTTTGGTATGCTTTTAACTTTCATGGTTGCTAACGGCTTAAGAACTGAAATTTAACCAATAACCTAACCTTAATATCAAGTTACACAAACAGAAACATCTCAGCTACCCAATCGATGAACCAAAGACACTAAAAGAAGAAAGAAGAATAAAAAGGAAAATAAGAAAACAAGCAACATCGGCAGGTAGATGGTCCATCTAGCAATCAATTTCTTTCCACAAGCTAACGGTTTGTACTGACCGATATTTTCAGTAGCTGATGTACTATCTGCCACAATTTTATGATAAGTCAAGGCGATGGCATATGCTTCGGAGGATTGTTGTGCCAAGCTTCGCATCAATTGCGCAATCAAATGTGTCGGCAGATCCCAACGTTTTCCATGTGCAATTATTGTTGTTACTTGTAGCATGAAAGTTTACGGAAACTCGGTTTGTTGGCTTTTATTTTTTAAGGCAATGTTAGGTAGAATATGTAGTGGTGGAGTAAGGTGAATGGTCTTTGAATTGAAAGACAATTCGTATATATATTGTAATGATATAATGTTCTTAACTACGTTGCCGACCAAGGCCCCATTTATTTGTTCTTGGGTTCTTACATCGACACCCCTGAGGTTCAGTTGACTGACTAAGAACTTGATAGTTTCGTAAACTAACACGGACCACCCTTGGTTAACACCATTTGTTAAATAACATCAAATCAATACTCTATAATTTTCATTCAACCCCCTTATATCCAAGAAATTACTAAAAAAATAATAATATTAATTTAAGTATTTGATTGACGTTGATTGATGTTAAAAATGTTATTTTATGGTTTATTTGGTTTTTGAAATATTAATAGGTTCATTACAATTTATTGAATTAAGTGAGTCTGATGATTATTTAGTTTTGTATTTGATGTTATTTAATAGTTATAATTAATAACTATTAAATAGAAGGAGGTCAGTGTTTGTGAAAATATTAGATTTTAAATTAACTTAATTAAACCTCAAGGGGTTAATGAAACCTTTATTCATAACTTATGGCTTGCGTTGCTATGGGTTGCATAATGCTCTAACGGTGTCTATTAGTTTGATCAAACTGTTTGAAATCAGGGATTAATATGTTATTAAATAAAAATTTGGATGCTAAATGACGTTGCCCAAAACTGAGGGGTGTCCACGTTTATCCCGACAAACTCAAGGCTGCTTTCGTCTCACGTTACAGGCAAGGTATGGTATGATCTCGACTCTGGACTCTCGATCAGGCACATCTGGCTCGTAATTAAGGATATCAACTTCTGATATGATGATAATGGTGCAACCATTTTTCAACTTTTAACTTCTCTAGCGATAAGGATGATGTGAAGATAGCAATAAAAACGTGTGAAATACTAAAGTGAAAGCTTCAAAGCGATTATTTAATACGAAATGAAATGTGATGACCATCTTATTATAAGAAGAAAATATAATGTAGGTGAACCTGATGACCTATGTAAATATTTTTAATAGAAAAATAATAATATCTAAGATGACAACCAATAATATATTCAGAACGATAAAAAAAAAATTAAAATTATACCATTGAAATTATATTTAGAATCATAAAATTGTATAATTTGATAATGGGAGCTGCTATGATACTGGTTCGATAATGTTATGCATCAATACCAATTTTTATATCTTATAACTGAAAAAAGATGTATGAGATGAATTGATATTATTTGTCGAGGCTTTGATGATCAAACGGTATAAATTTAACAACATAAAATAATAATTAATAAAAATTATTTATATTATAATTGTTACTCATAAGTATTGAGCTGTTAGGTACGTTGGACCTCTCTTCTATAGCTTCTATCTGACCTTTAAACATTTGTGAGCTGTAGTTATGGTTTTATTGTACTCTTATAATTTGTTTATTCATTTATTTATTTTTGCACCGTCATTTAATTTATTAATCACTACCATAAAGATAACAAAATTTCAAATGTGTCACAAACTTACGGCCGTCATATTCTTCCACTAATCTGAACAAAGGTTGACTTACACATATCATAAATCATAATATCCGGTTTATCCTTGGTTAATAATTCAATTTCTAAATTATGAATAATTGATTTATTAATTAATAATTTATTGATTTAATAATTAATTAAAAATTACCAAAAAATTAGCATTGATAGACCTCTATGCAACTAGCAATTAATAGTTTACTTTAAAATCTTTTATATTTTATTTTCCGTAACCTAGAAGCACAAACAGTAATATTTTTAGTATTTATATTTTTTATTTTAAATTTAAAACAAATAATTTTTAGAATTAAAATTGCATTTTAAAAGTAAAACGTCAAGATAAGAAAAAATAAAACAGAATACAACGGCGCAAAACGACTAGTAGGTTTTGCGGGTGACCCGAACCCGATGGACTACCCGGAACCCGAACGAACAAATATAAAGTCTAATATTGATTGTATCGTTCGCCCCTTTGTTTATTTATTTACGGTTATAGGTGAGTTAGGGTTTCTGGTGAATAGAAGAAGCCGAAGATGGGAGGAGGCAACGGCCAAAAGTCCAAGATGGCACGTGAGAGGAACGTGGAGAAACAGAAGGCCGCGAACAAAGGTCAATTTCATCTCTTTTTCTCACACTCGCCGATTTCTAAAAGATACTGGATTTTGTTGTTGATGATTATTATTATTTTTTGAATATTTGCAGGAAGTCAATTGGATTCGAACAAGAAAGCGATGACGATCCAGGTAATTTTGTTTGTTTGTCTTTTTGTTTAAAATGATTTTCTTGCGTTCTGGTTAGCCTTAATAGTTCTACTTCTGTTTATTTTTTATTTTTTTATTTTTTTATTTTTTTATTTTTTTAATAATTTAATTGTAATGTGTTAGATAATCATTATCATTATTTGGATTGCTTTGGTGCGCATATTAAATGTAACATTTTACATTTAGTTTGTTTATGGTTTTGATTATACGTTATATGTGGCTTGCTCTGTTGGGCATTTGGGTGGATTTTGTTCTTTAATGTAAACAATGTCGGTTACAAACAACCATCATACGTGGTTGGGTTAGCCCTTGTACTTACAAGTGGATCCTTGGACAATGCTTGGGTTTCTGATTGAGCCAAATACCTACTCTGGTGGTACACCTTTAGCATATTAGCATTGTATTACAATTTTTTTAGCGCCAAAAGAAAAGGAAGAAGAGAGAAAGGATCAAATTGTCTGAGGAAATTAGTATTCGAAGATATATTCCCTGCCGAAACATACATTATTTGTGAAGCAAGAAATTGTTTGATATTCAACTGGTGGGTGACCTTGATGAACACAATCCAGGCCTCTGTGGGAATAAAACAAGGGTCTGATTGCTTGATTAAACCTCGAGGTTGAATATTTAAAGATATTGATTTTACATTACTTAATTCTAGTAAAACCTTTTTCTCCTATAGGGTAATTGGGTTGTTGCAAGAGATTATTTTGGGAACCATAATTTTCTGTCTGACGGTTTAATCGTTGATTGTTTTGTGTAAAATCATATGGATGAATGACCTTTTGTTTATTTGCAATGACCCGCTCCCACATAGTATGATATTGTCCAATTTGGGTTGAGCCTGCATGGTTTTGTTATTGGGTTTCCCTCAAAAGGCCTCATACTAATAGGAGGAGCATCTCTACATATATTGCCCAATGACCTTCTCTAACCAAGTGAAGTGGGATTTTTAACTGAAATCCACCTTAACCTCATCCATCTTGGCCACTCTATGCTATGGCTCAAGAGCTTTGGGTCTGGGGTGTTGCATTATTAGTCATGATTCTTTACTATTGCTACCTGAGAATTAGCATTTGGTGCTGTCTATCTTGATCTGTAGAGTGAATGTTGGGGAATTTTATGCCTTCAGCTCGTCAATGTAACATCATTAAATTACTGCAACTATTGGATTCACTATGTCAAGTGTAATTCTTGCATAAGTACAGTCTCATTGGCATTGAATATCATCAGGAAATTGTTTGTTATGCATAATGTACTTTAAATGGTTGCTGATAATTTGATGATTGCTTTGGTTAACTGGAAATGCAGTGCAAGGTGTGCATGCAGACATTTATGTGCACAACTTCAGAGGTCAAGTGCAGGGAGCATGCCGAAGCCAAGCACCCTAAAAGTGATGTTTACGCTTGTTTCCCTCATCTTAAGAAGTGATGAAATTTGGGGAAATACCATACAAATCTAGGATGTGAACACAAGTCTCCCCTCATGTATAGCATTTCGTCCTAGAAAATTTCAGATCAATTGATTGGTGCTGTTAGTAGAATGTATGTGTTTGTGTAATTTTAGTGATGGACTGTCAATCACCATCTCCTTCTATGGCACGGTGTGTATGATGATAAGTGGATAATTGATCTGTTGTGTTTATGTTTCCTGACCAAATTAAGTATAATAGTGTGAGCTTCTTCAAGCCATTTCGAAATTGTCACCAAATTTGGGAACCATGGTTCGGAATTATGTCTAAGCGACATCAATTTGAAGTTAGATGGATATAGGAGAAATTCAAGGCCTGTACCCTTGATTTTCCGCACTATGAGACTTGTAATGTATGTTTGTAGTCAGATTGAACAGGATAATACTACTTAGGTTGATTACCTGTCGGTCTGGGAGGCCTGACCCCGAGCCCAGGACCCAATTAAGCCTCAAATCGAGATTTTACGTAATTCTTCTTATAACACATTTTCGATCTTATAGTTAATTATCGTCCAACTTGGACGGTTGGACCTGAGCATACGCAGAACTCCCAATTGACAAGTATCAAAAGATCATTTCACATTAAAATCAGCCAGACGTTTATACTTTTGCGCAACTTGCTTTATCAAATTTTTGGAAGTTAGCTCAAGGAATAGAAAAAAAGAAAATTTTTTTTTTTCAAAAGCCTTTTTGAGCTCACTTTGAAAAAATGTTATTTAAAACCTTCATTACAAAGATTCTTTCAACTTCTCTATTTTTCTTCAATAAATTCTAAACCGACCCTTGAATTTAGTTTGGTTTTGATCATTGAACTTAGTTTGATCTTAACCCTTGACCATAGTTTTAGTCTAACATCTTGACCCCTACACCAATTTCGTTTTAACCCTTAAATAGTTTTAGTCACCTCTAATAGTTTGGTCTTTGTTTTAACTCCAGTATAGGCAAAGTTATGTTTGTTTTAAAAGATTTATAAATAAAGATATAAAAATCCTTTTTATTACTAAATCAAAATCTTTTATCCAAAAGATTAGAAAATGAGTCTAATTTTTGGATTACTTTATTGAAGTCTTTTAATCAAATGTCTCAAACTAAAAATATAGAAATATTTTAAATATCACCTTCAGGATGCCCCTAGAATAGTAAGACGAGCACTGTAATTATTTCAAAATCTGAAAATGAAAACAACTTGCTTTGCTAGTTTCTGTGACATTATGACGAAATTACATCCAAACTTCCCATTCCTTTTTTCAAAGTATCTATATTGCTCCTATTTAGTTTTAATTTCTTTATTTTTCCCCTGAAGAAGAGCCAAAACAGTACAACCCTAACAAGCATGAAAAATACGTAAGCACAAAGGCTTGAAATAGTTTTTATGTTCGCTCTTGACAAACTAATTTGATCAAATAGTAAACAACTATCCACAACCCTTAATTGGCTACCACTCGCACATTGCAGCCACAACGTTTTTATAGAGTGTGGCAGTCCAATACATCTTTCATATGTTATGGAGTCAGATTTACATACGAACTCCATCTCCTGGTGAAGGGCTACTGTGTCCTTGTCCTGCTACTTTCTGCAGCCCTAACTTGTGCAAAATATGGATGGGCCTGCGGCAAGCAAAAAGACAGCAACATGTTAGTACGCTCATGAATAATACTTGCAATAAAATCATCAAAATCAAAGTCGTGGCAATTTTAGCACAAAGATTCAAATCTTGTTAAATAAATTCATTTGATCATAACCACTCAAATTCAAGCAGTTCAGCCTTAATACTGGACTGCCAGACCACTGCCCAAAACTTGAAAATCAAATTCACATTTTAAATTTGTTACTTTATGCCAATTATTAATTCTTTGTTTGTTGGGAGAATAAGAGATGAAGCTACTAGAAGCAAACTGGGTCATATAAGCTTACCATTGCTTCCCTAGCAGTTAGTCTATCCTGGTGATCGTACCAAAGGAGCTTATCAAGAAAATCAATGGCCTGCATGTCAAATAACTTGAAAAATGAATATCAATCATGAAACTAGTTAAGCATTGCGTAACAATAGAGTACATGTCTCTAAAAAGCACAAGAAAAATGACCTCTGGAGAAACCAGATGCTGATTATCCGGATTAATAAATTTGGACCAAGGCTTGCGGCTGTGTCTGCAAAAATAGTAAATCAACAAGTCAGTGCAAATGAAGCAATATTTAGTGAAGGAACTTCAATCATATTTGAAACTTTAGTCCGAGGAGAAGAATGATATATTGCCACACTAGATGTTTCCATAGAAGGTCAATGTTTACTTCAATCATATTTTTGTTGTCTAATAAAAGATTAAATCAATAACAGAAAGGAAATTCATGTTCAGTACCTCCCAACAAGCGCATCAAGTTGAGGATCGAGCTCTAAATGATATTTGTTCAGGTATGCATTTAACTCATCAGTTCCCAGAACCTGGAAACACATCAAATTATCAGACAGCAGCCCTGTGGCATCAAATTTACTTGTCAAGACTTCATTTGCAAGCAAACCTTAGATATGCATTGAAATGTATGCAAAATATGCATGACTCTGGTGCCAAGTATAAAAGTTTGTCCTTTTCCAAAGCAATCAAACTTTAGTAGACATCTTACTTTGTGATTAATGCATGCTGTATATTAGATCCTCTACTTCAGGGACATTAAGACATTTTTACTTTTAATTCTATCACAAACTGCTATAAGAAATCAATTAGAATATATATTTTAGAAACTGATTATTAGTGCACCTGCAAAAGAAAAATCATCAGCCATTTAATGGAGCAGATAATCACAAAAAGGCATTTACGAATCTCCCACGGCTGATTGCAACCCAAGACAAGAGAATCATAAATCTTAGAAAAAAAGGAAGCCATTGAAGTACCAATAGAAATTCCTAACAAAAATATGATCCTAGATGGTATGTTATGACAAAGACATCAGTATGAAACATAGTATATTTCACAAGCACTTTATCAAAACAGTCAATACATGATTACAAATTTGAAACTTTATGCGCCATACCCCAGCTTTGGCATTACCTTGGCAATTTTGACGAGCTGATCATGATTGTCATGACCATAAAAGAATGGTTCCTTTCGGAATATCTGCTTGAAAGAATAACCATATAAGTTAAACAAAGACAAAGAAAAAGAGGCTCTTTTAGCTTCCTAACAAAAGTAGAAAGGACACAACAGCAAAGCAACCCATCAAAACCAGATCCAATCACATTACAAAGCACTTTAATAAAAAAAATTACAAAGATAAAAAGTAAAATCCAGTACGAGCACATTTACCATTCCTGCAAACATGCAGCCAAGGCTCCACATGTCCAAAGAATAGTCATAGTCCTGTAAGTCCACCAGAAGTTCAGGTCCCTTAAAGTATCTGTGAAATAAGAAAGAAATTTCAGTCTCTCCTCAAAGATGAATCAGCAGTTTTGAGTATTAAACTTGAAGTCACCTTCACAAAATGCAAATCATAGAAGGAAATTGTAAAACTTAAGATATCAACAGCCATGAAGCACAACTCACCGTAAAATAGCAGTGTTCATGACAGCAGTATATCCAATACTTCATCTGATGTTTAATATTATAAATTTGCAGTTTTCTGCAAATGCTTAAAGCAGTAATGGCTAAATGCTTGCTTATGCACTAACAGCTGTCAAAACACATAGAAGTTGCTGACTTCAAATGTTAACCTAACCACAATGATAGAAAGAAGTGTTTATATACAACATGCTCTGGGCCTTTAGCTCAAGTGATAAAGGATGGAATGGGTGAGGGTATCATTATACTAATATTTTTGAAGATATTCAAGTTTCTTATATGGCTTGGTGTAAAACAAAAGTTTCAGTGGTCTTCAAATTTCAGTCTTTGTGATTGATATGACAGAGAGTTTTAATATACAGACTACTATTTAGTTCCCTCAACAAAAAACAAAATCCCAGTTCATTTTAGGAAATTTTAGTCTCCAATAATTGAACCAAGAGCTTAAATTCTTAAAGAATCCTAGGCTTTAAGATGAATGATAACAGCACAAACGAGTTATTGAATGAGTATTTCATGCAATTTAGCGGAAAATAAAAATGAGCACTTATCCAAAACTCTCCTCACTTGATTCTTTCTGAGAAATTGTATGCTCAACTTTAGACCTAATGTGAAAAAGGGATAAACAATATAAACTAATACATATGCCCACAGAGTGAATACCATCCTTCAATGCTTTTTCTTTACACATGAATCTTATATGCTTTTTGTTTTAATTCTTAAAAACACAAATGGACTAGTATGCCAAGGCAATTTTTTTTTTTTTTTAAAAACTTGTCAATATTATTTATAATTCTTTATAACTTTACCTAGAAGCCACTCGAACGTTATACTCCTTGCCAGGATGGTAAAATTCAGCAAGACCCCAATCTATCAAACGGAGTTTTCGCAACTCATGGTCTATCATAACATTGTGAGGTTTGACATCTCTATGCATTATTCCCTGTGAATGGCAGTAATCTAATGCCTGCAATTAAAACACATAAATCTAGTTTAGAATGAAATAGTGACCTTCTGCTACTCTTAAATATCTAGAAATTGATTGTTAAATTAAGCTCTTTCGGCAAAAATTGTAAATACTGTTATCTAAAAAATTTGATAATAGAAAATTCATGCCAGAAATCTTATGGCAATCAGGCAAATCAAGCTAAAAGGTTGTGTAACAGAGTGGTTTCAGTATGCAAAAGTGTTTTTCCCAGGGAATTAATATGAGAAAGTATGAAGTCCTAGTAATAAAGAATGTGTGTATGATTTGACCACTAAAAACAACCAAGCCAGCCATCTTCAACTAGTAGTGATATAATGACTTAAACAGACTACTACTTGTAAATTTCAAAGAGAACAAATGCATAATAAAGGCTAGTCAGACAATCTCCCTTTTGTATTTTTCTGATAATAGTTAGCAAATACTCGAGAAATAAGCAGGGAAAAACTTGTTCTGAAACATCTCATAAATAAATAAAACAAATATGACGACAATGCAATACTTATAATTATATGGTATTGATAAAAAGTGATAAAAATGAGAATAAAAAAGCCCTCATTTGAGTTTTTCCAATATTAGATTCACCAAAAAAAAATCATGGCTGGGCATAACTCAACAAATAATGAAACATTAGAAGCAAGTATCTAAATAATGAAATCGAATGAGAAATTACCTTAAGAAGCTCATATATGTAGTAACGTATGTCATAATCGGTCAATGTGGGGTACAAAACTTTGAAGTCAGTACTGTTCACATACTCAAATATCAAACTGGGAGTTTTTGAGTGCTGATCTCTAACAATATCAAGAAGCTTGATGATATTTGGGCCCCCACAAAGGTTCTGAAGTATTTTGATCTCCCTCTTTATCTGCACAAAAAGCAAACAGAATCTTCATACTCATGCCTTGATCATTGTCTCAATAAATTGACATTGAGCAGCTGCTACCTGAAACATAATAGAACATCTACACAACAATTTTATTACATTTACTTAGCAGCATAAGTAAAATCTTTCCTTTCCTCATTTAGAAATGCAATCCTTTTAAGCATACATCATGAAGATAGCAAAGAAAACACAAATTGTTGAAAAGTAAATTTTCACAAAGCAATTACCTTTATTAATAGGCTACCTACCCTTGAGAGCAAAGACATCAAGAAATTACCTTCTTTTTCTTAACAGGCTTGAGGATCTTGATTACACACCGCTCATTGCTATTGACATTAATTCCTTCAAAAACTTCGCTGTATTTTCCCCGTCCAACTTTCCGAACAACCTCATAATCATCTTGATCACTGTTAGAAAAATATACATCCATTATAACATAGTAACCGATAATCGAAAAGGAAGGCTGAAAACTTAACTGCAAAATCCCATAACGATCGACATAATGCCAACGATAACAAATTGGAAACTGATATGCTTTTTTGAACTTCTAGAACAATACACAAAAACAAACCGTAAAATGCTTAACGTTTCTATCCTATTCAAACATCTGAAGTTACTAAGCATTCATAACCAGTAATACTTAAATGATTTTCCAAGCTTCCAAACAAACATCATTTCTCAACCAATGTGGAAGTCCTAACAGAACAAATTCACTCATCATCGTCTCTCTCACTTTCTCTAGAAGCGAATCTATTGAATCTTAAGTTACTGAAGCATAAAAAATAAAACAAAAAACAGAGACAAAATTTAATATCCAAATTCAATTTAAAGGATTCAAATCCTCAAAACTCAAACAATTACAAGATCCAATACAGGGCAAATAAATAAATCGAAGAAAACAGTAACACTAAGCAGATGAAACAGAAACTTAGATTAAATAATTTACAACTTTACCCCCACTGAACAGTAAGCGACTCGTAGTCCCAGTAATCCTTGGGCCGGAGAACGTTGACATCCGTGTAAACTCTCGCCTTCGACATCACCGGCAGCGAGATCTCGTCGAGATTTATTTTCTCGATCTTATCGAGGCTATCACTGTACAAGATAGAAATAGTGCTGTTATAGGTTGAGTAGCGTGTGCGCAGGATAGGATGGTGCGCAACAGGTGCACTCAAGGCGAGGAGGGAGCACAAGAGGAGGAAGCGGAGAGGGAGTACTTGTAGCTGAAATTGGAGTAGTAGTGGTGGCGGGCGCTGGCTTGTGCTGTTGCTGGTACTGTTGCTGGTGCTCGTGATGGTACCCGTGGTTTCTGAGCGCATCTATCATGTGCATAACCACCAGCCCATTTGCGGGATTTTTTAACAATATTTTGTTGGGTGTATTGTTTTGCTGTTGTTGGTTAATGGTCATCACCAAAATGGGATGCGCTGGGTTGAGTGGGCCAGTGGTGGGTGCTGTGTGATGATCATTGTTGAAAAATGATAGATTACCCTTATGTCCCTTAAGTTTTATAAAATTTATATTATACCCTTGAAAGTTTAGCACTAAAAACTGAAATCAAGGTTGAAACTGTAAACTTCTATCTTGAGATTTTTTTACATTTAAAAAAAAATTAAGAAAGAAAGGTCATTTGATAAAATCCAAGAGAGAATATTGTCATTTAGCCCAAAAAATATCTCAACGATATTTTTGTTTGTTGTGGTTGGGAGATCATGTAGGGTTTGAGTAGATAGTCTAATAGCCTTGTTGTCTTAATTTTCTTTTGATTAATAAAATGTTTGACTATTTCTTCCTTAAAAAAATTAGATATTATGACTAATACTAAATAGATTGACAGTTTGATAGTTTTTTTT
>JANLJB010029515.1:1603-15779 GCA_026212285.1 Bursera cuneata
TCAAATTTTTGAGGGGGGCCTAAGAGGTAAAATTTTATTTATTTTTATTTTTTTATTCATAGAACAGTGATTTTTTTTTTCTTTAGGGGGCCATGGTCATAAAGAAGCTCCGTCATTGATCATAGTTAAAATTATTAGATCAACGTATTGAAATTGAACTACAATTACAATGCCATTAGATAAACAAACCTAGACRTATCATAATCCCACTAAAACAAAAATACCCATAAACCAAAATTATTTATAAAGAGAGTAGTCTTATATATTTTAATCATAAAATCTTTATATTATCTTAAAAAATATGTTAAATTAATTATTTTATAGAATTTAATGAGTTTTGTAATAAAACAAACAATTTTCTAGATGTTTTAATTGAACAATAAATTAAAACTCATTGAAGCAATATGCAACACTCTGAATTTGAATTTAAAACCAAAATAATGGGGAACATAAACTAGTAATTGAAGATGTAAACCAGTTTTATTCAACTGTTATAAATATTATTATTATTATTTCATAGCAATGTGGTTGTACCATTGAATTAGAATCCTATACCATTTAGGACTGAGATTAGTCTCCCGATAATTTTCTAATTTGGAACTCATAAGATTAAGGTAAATTACATTTACCTCCCTATAATTTTATAATATTACTTAGTTCATTTTTTTTTATCTGAACATAAAATTTATGTTTTACCTTTAAATGTAACGTAATACTATTTAGCCCCGTTTTCAAATATAAATTATTAAACTTTTTAGAATTATTATTTTTTTTAATCAACCCAAATTACCCTTACTATTATAAGAACAATTGATATGGGAATCAATAAATTAAAATTTTCCCCGTGGTTGGGCAGTGGAGACCATTTGCATGGTGTATACAGCAACAACGAATATTAATAAGATTATGGAGATCACTTTCTCACACATTTGGACTAACTAGATTTGAAGAAGGGATGAATTATTTATTGAAACATTAGAGGGAAATTGTATGTATTTGTAAATATGGTAGAAAAAATTAATTTGTTGAGTTACCATATGAAATTATTTTAAATTCAAATAGCATTCTTCGAAGTCTTTCAAATGAATATGAAATTTTTACTTAAATATTAAGACTTAGAGTTTATTTTTCAATTTTTTTTTTAAATTAACATCAAATATGGAAATGCAATTAATTTCCTTGTTTCAAAATGTATACATTGGAATCGAATTCCATCCCTCCTTTCAATTTGCTCAATTATTTCTTTTCCATTCTCATTCGATTCGAACAACCAATTTACACCACCTTAATTTTGTTGCATTTAATGCCATAAATTCCAACGATAGTAGGGGTGGGGGTAAATTCATAGATATCCCTATGGTATAACCTAAGTAATAAATTCATCCTTATTATTCATAAAGTAACATACATCCGCATAATTGGAAAACATAGAGGTATTGATCGATAAAAATAGAGGTTTTTATGTTACTTAAAATATCAAAATGGGAATTTTTATGTTACTTTATGAATATCAATGGTGAATTATTATTTAGACTATATTACGGGGTGTCTATGTATGTACCCCCGGTGGGGTGGGAATCCAATTAATGAGATGATAATCGATGCAATGTCAATCACAAGTTACTGGAATACACAATCAACTGTGCCTGCGCCAAAAATGAACGGTAGAAAATTGATAATTGATATAAAAGTTTTTTTTTTCTATCTTTAGATTAAGCGTCATTTAACAAACTCTACTTGAGATTTCTCTGAAAACCCCAAAGTTCGAGAAAACGGCAACAATATCTCCTAAAGTTTATGGTAGGAAGGTAAAACAATAACAACCAATAACATAATGAAATAAACATTAAAAATTTCAACAAAGGATAAAAAAATTTACGTGAAAAATCCTAACAATAGGGAAAAATAGATTTACGTGAAAAACCTCAGATTTATTTCACTAGTATAAATGAATACAAAAAGATATCTCAACCTCTATTATAGAAAGCTTCTATTCTTATAGGGGTAAGAATCTTATTTGTTATATATATATTTTATTTCTACTTGAATTCTTATTCTTTCTACTTTTTCAGACAATTTCAATAGAAGTGAATTTGAATTAGAAAACGATTTATAATCCTAATAATCGTAAACAATAAATTCTAGCCGATCAAGAATTCGAATCACAATATGACAGTCTAATTAACAATTTAATAAATTTATACCAATGCATCCAAAATCCACTGTTTAAGAAATTAATGAGTATAAAGGTCCAATAATATTGTAAACGCATTAAGCCATTTCATCAACAATTGGGGAGCTTTATAACTTTTAGAAATCTTAAGGAGGTCAGAATAGTTTTCTTCTTTAATTAAATTACTGATCAAAATTAAAAGTTAAAGAGTTTTTTTTTTTTAATTGGTTAAATCCAACCTGTACTCAACCATTTAATTCCATAATTAGATAATTATTAAATGCAATTCCATATATATTCACTCTCAATATCAGAAGCATACCTGCACTGCACAACGTTCCGAGTCTTAGGATCTCTCGGGATTCTTCCGTGCGATATAATATAATTATTCTATCATCATTAAGCTTGGATCTCTTCCCTGGAGTGACTATCAAGCCATGGATAGAAGATTGCAGGAAGAAGAAGAGAGTCAGGATAATGATCATAATCGTCCCTGGAATAACAATGGTGGAGATGAGCTTAAGAACGGTACTAGTGTTGTTGCATATAAAGCGCCTACGGTTGAGGATGCCTTCAGGAGCATGGCAGTGCCCTCGTGGACGAAGCAGATAACTCTCAGGTCCATGGTGACAAGCTTTATTTTGAGCGTGGTTTTCAACTTCATCGTTTGTAAACTTAATCTCACCACTGGTGTTATTCCTTCGCTGAACGTTGCTGCTGGGCTGTTGGGTTTCGCCCTGCTGAAATTCTGGACTAGCCTTCTGGAAAAGGTTGGCCTGTTGAAGCAGCCCTTCACCAGACAAGAGAATACCGTCATCCAGACATGTATTGTTGCAGCCTCAGGAATTGCCTTCAGCAGTAGGTTTTCTCTTTAATTTCTTCACTTTTTTGTCTATTTGTTTCTCGGGAATATTATTTACCTTTTGTCTGTGTCGGTTTTAGATCTCTTTGAATCAATCTTGTTATTAGGAACTTCTTTGATTTGCAATTCGGAAACAGTTATGAGAATGAATAGTTTTACTAGGTGATCTTTCCGAAAGATCCAAGCAACCGCATGACTTTTTTAATTGGTAGAAAAATTTCTGATCAGTTTTAATCTAGAGAATCAGTCCAATTCTCTTTTCATGTACTCACATCTTGCAAATTTTATACATGTAGGTGGTACGGCAAGTTACTTACTTGGAATGAGTCCGAGGGTGGCTGCTCAGGCAGATGGAGGTAACACTCCAGAAAATGTGAAGAGTCTCTCCCTTGGCTGGATGATGGGATTTCTCTTTGTTGTGAGCTTTGTGGGTTTGTTCAGTATCGTGCCCTTAAGAAAGGTTAGCAAAGAAGTGTCATTAAATTAATAATTTGTTGACAATTTGTAAGACTATATATGTGCACCCTAAAGTTATCTTCCCCTATAAGAAGAAATTAAGAAATTGTTGTTTTTAGTTAATGTGTAATTGTTTATATATTTTCTAATGCTCGACAAATTGATTTCCAGATTATGATTTTGAAGTACAAGTTGACATATCCTAGTGGAACCGCGACAGCATACCTTATCAATAGTTTTCATACACCTAAAGGAGCGAAGCTGGCCAAGTAATTGAGCTTAATTTCTAGTGTATTTTTAATTACTTTTTTGTTCTGTTTTGTTTTGGTTTTGGTTTTTTTATGTTTATCACATGTTGGTAAATTGTATGCAGGAAACAAGTTGCTATGTTATTCAAGACTTTCGGCTTCAGCTTTGTTTTTGCCTTTTTCCAGTGGTTTTTCACTGGAGGTGATGATTGTGGGTTCTCTAGCTTCCCTACATTTGGTCTCCAAGCCTTTAAACAGAAGTAACTCATTCCTGTCCCCTACTATATATTATCAATTTAATGCTTCCAGCCCTTCTGGATAGTAAATGATATTTCCTTATTTGAATCTGATTGTTATTTTTTTGAATTAGAAATATTTTGAAGTGATTCAAATAGTTTCTGAAATTATGAGTAATAAGTTTTAAATCATATTTTATATCTCAAAGCTCAATTTAAGAATGCTACCTCAATGTTTGATAATCTCACAGCTCAGACTGTACTGACATTAATTTCCTCTTAATTACTTTAAGGATTGATTATATGTATATATGTAATACAAGTAAATGTATTACAGGTTCTTTTTCGATTTCTCATCAACATATGTTGGTGTTGGAATGATTTGTCCTTACATGGTTAATATATCATTGCTTTTGGGATCTGTCATCTCGTGGGGAATCATGTGGCCATTGATTGGGAAGAAGAAAGGAATCTGGTATAGTGCTGCTCTACCTGACAGCAATCTCCATGGCATGCAAGGGTACAGGGTACTGTATTCTAACCATCAACTTTGTTCTTTAATCTATTTGCTCTGTTAGAAACTTAAATATTATTATTAAACCCTTATAATTTAATTTAAGTTTTTGGGTCGAGTGTTATTTTACATAGCATTTAAATGATTAAACAATTTTATCTTTGAATTCTCGTGCCTTATTAGTTAAGTAATAATTAGTTTATTTTTTAATTATTAGTTTAAACTTTTATATCAGGTAGTAACTTAACATACTTTGTTCGTTTGATTAAACTTTCTGTGCCTGATCTTGGCTGCAGGTGTTTATTGCTATTGCTATGATGCTTGGTGACGGTCTTTACCATGTGGTCTACATGTTAATCAACACCTTAAGCAGTCTATATATGCAGTACCGTTCCAAAAATAGAGACTCATCTTCTCTTACTTCTCCCATTGACGATGAGAACGCTGTGATGTTAAACTACGATGATCAGAGGCGAATTCAATTTTTCTTAAAAGATCAGATCTCAAATTGGGTAGCTTACGTTGGCTATGTTGCCCTAGCAGTCTTAGCCACAGTTGTTGTACCCTTCATCTTCCATCAACTGAAATGGTATCACATTCTTGTTGCCTTCGTAGTTGCCCCAGTTTTGGCCTTCTGCAATGCCTACGGCTGTGGTCTCACCGATTGGTCTCTTGCCTCCAACTATGGAAAATTGGCCATAATCATCTTCAGCTCTTGGGTTGGTCTCGAACATGGTGGTGTCATTGCAGGTCTTGCCTCTTGTGGTGTGATGATGAGCACTGTTTCTACAGCATCCGACCTTATGCAAGATTTCAAGACAGGATATCTCACACTTTCATCTCCTCGAGCTATGTTCTTCAGCCAAGTAATTGGTACGACAATGGGTTGTGTCATAACACCTTTGGTGTTCTGGTTCTTCTACAAAGCTTACCCTATAGGCGATCCCAAGGGCACTTATCCAGCCCCTTATGGGCTACTCTATCGTGGGATTGCTCTACTTGGAGCAGAAGGCATCTCTTCCCTTCCCAAGAACTGCCTCAATATCTCAATCGGGTTCTTCATTGGTGCTATTGTCATCAACATAGTGCGCGAGGTGTTGCAGAAATATGATACCAATCTTAGGATTTACAGGTTCATTCCAAACCCTATGTGCATGGCCATCCCATTCTATCTCGGTGGGTACTTTGCCATTGACATGTGTATTGGGAGTTTGATTCTTTTTGTGTGGGAAATGAAGAACAAGAGGACGGCTGCTAACTTTGCGCCTGCTGTGGCATCTGGACTCATCTGTGGTGACTCTTTGTGGAGTGTACCTGCTGCTATACTCTCCCTTGCCAACCTTAACGCTCCAATTTGTATGAAGTTCCTTTCTGCCAAAGCCAATGTCAGGGTTGATGACTTCTTAAGTGGAAGCTAGTGATGTTTAATTTCGTAGCTAATTAGCTTATAGGTTAATTTTTTCTTTTTCTTTTTGTTATTTTTCATTTTTTTGTTTTTGTGCAGCGCTTTCAGTTATAGATTGTAGATAGGGAAATCTTCTTATATCTTTATTATGCAAGTCTCAAGTT
Organism: Bursera cuneata; assembly: GCA_026212285.1. Lineage (NCBI taxonomy): Eukaryota > Viridiplantae > Streptophyta > Magnoliopsida > Sapindales > Burseraceae > Bursera > Bursera cuneata. The sequence continues at coordinate 7,662 of JANLJB010029515.1, forward strand.
TATTCTTGTCTTCAAGCTCTGTAGCTCCTCTAATTAAACATGTTGCCAGAGTAGACTAGTGAAGTCTGAATCAATGAAAGCAGACAAACCTTCATTAGTAGGAGAAAGGGAGTTACAAACACTGAGAACAATTTATTGAGGAAGTATTTGCTGAGAGCTTTTGGCCAGAATATAACTTCTGACCAAGAAGTAGAGTGTCAGTTGGATGATCAAAAGATTGCCAAACAGTGGAGTTGTTTGTGTCAAAGAGCACAAGATTTCTTGGCTCGGTCTGGCTTAAACCAGCTTCAGATTACCCTTAGTATTTGTTGATCAAACCCAAGTCCCATCATCATCTTTTAAGATCAAATCTCCGTCTTCGTTTAGTAGCAAAGTCGCACTGCATGTCATCCAACCCTCTTTTTTCGGTTTGAAGACCAAACTACTCTGGCCTCACTCTCTATGGTATTAGCGATATCAGCAGAGACCCCTATAATGACACAATTACTATATCAAATTCTATACTCTCGATGCATAATTCATTTAAAATAATTATTATGTTTTCAGTGGGGCTACGTGCACCCAAAAAACAGTTGTGAATATCCATTTTCTCTATACACCCGTTATTGAATTTTACAAATCAAATTTATATTTTTTACACCCTTTATCTTAGTTGAAAAATATTTTTCATTTAATCTCTTACAATATATCATCTCTAAAGTTACGGATCTCATAAATTACGGATCTTTAGCAATAGTTTTGAAGTTAATTTCTTACGAAGAGTTGACACCAAATTTCTACAGTTACCTGAAAAAAGTCGATGCAAACATGATAATAGATTTTTGTTTATGCACCAGTAATGATTAATTTTTGTTGTCTATACTTTAATATCATTCTCCATAATAAACATTTTCATTCAATTCAAGGTAAAATCTTAAAAGATTTATTATGAATCAATTGCTTTTAATTTCTTTCTTATTTTTTTCCCACTTTGACTCACATTTATTTCAGGTCCATGAATTGACCATAAATTAAAAAAAAAAAAAAAAAAAAAAAATTTGTCAATAGNACTTTGACTAACATTTATTTCAGGTCCATGAATTGACCATAAATTAAAAAAAAAAAAAAAAAAAAAAAATTTGTCAATAGACTTTTTGAAAGCAAAACGCTTTACCTGTTCGGTCCGGGTCCCTTGTGCCTCGTATAACAAGAGAGACAAGATTCTTCCATGCAATCAGTGGCAGATCAAAGAATAAAACTATAGATAAAAATAATTAACATAATTATAGATAAAAATAAATACAAATATTTATATTAATAAAATTCTCATTAACTAATACATTTATAATTATCATCGACGAGATTTCATTTTTTGAAAATATTGTATAATAACTTTATTATAAGTATTATCAAATATATCATTATATTATTTAATCATTAATCACTCATTCTACAAATGGAATATTCATAAATGCTCTCTTTACACTAACAATGCTACATGAAAAATGAATTCTAATTTTATCAATAGATAAACTAATAGAAATACTCTATTCTCTTAATTTCAACTATTATTCTTGCAAGATCTCAAATCCTATTTAATTTCATAAATTTGACATTAGACCATATATCCAAAATGTTAATATCAAATTGAGAATCAAGCGTCTTGAGTTCTAAGTCAGAAAAATTTTCTGGATAAAGTTAACAAGGTGCATCAATTTTTGCTTATCAAAAGCAACAAAATTTTTATTTGGACATAAGCGTGCCAAATAAATAAGCAATTCAGTGTTGACCTTATTGAAATGATTATTCAACTCTTGAAGTTGCATATCTAGGACACTATAAAATACTTTAATGCGGTAATGATGCATTTTTTATGATACCTTTCGTCTTCCATTGTAATCAACCTTGAATAAAAAATTTTTCATCCATATTTGGAATATCAATGTCATGTTTGACACAAAAAGAACAAATTTTGTTAAGTAAATTCTCCTATCCACTATCCCTCGTCAATTGTAAATCTTGCCTACACACTTCAACCAAATTCTTTGTTATTTATTTAGTTTTTTTAATTAATCATAAAATATAAGGAAAATTATTTGAAAGTGAATTTAAGCAATACAAGCACTTACAACCTTTTCTTTATTTTTGATCATACTAAAACAGGCAGCATTTGCAAAGAATAAATATGGAGGACTCATATACAAGAAGAAGCCTTTAATTAATTTCCAAGGTAAGCCATTCATAATCATAAACAATATAAAGTAGTAGACAATTATATATTTGTTTCATGCTTTATAAATGTACTAAGCACAACTTTCTCTGGGATATAGGACAACGAAAGAGCCTCCTTTGATTCAGCAGACTTGGCATTTTACCTTGTAAATGCATACAAAATAGAAAATTTATTCCATATTGCTTAGTAAAAAGCTGATCGATAACGCATTTCGGATTCTGTTACCCTGAACCAATGACAAATTACTCATTACTTAAATTTGGAACAACAAGGTGTTGGAGTGAATCAGAAATTGTTACTGGCAATAAAAGTCAAATGGGGTCGCTTGACCCCATGTCACCCCATGTAGGTCCTCCCCTGTTTTGGGGAACTTCTGAGGGCATGGGGCACAAGTCTTATGGGATTAGTCGAGATGCACGTAAGCTGACCCGAACACCTATGTTTAAAAAAAAAACATTATTAGGCCTTACCATTGAGATGGACCAAGATCCTCCCCTGGTCTTATCTCAACCTAAGCAAATGAAGAAAATGTGACTGATTGCAAAAGAAAAGTGGATTAACGAGGACAAACAATAAAAACAAATCTTAACCCTTTATAGTCTTAAAATTCTCATATCATCAAATCTTCAAAAGTTCACAAGAATTCAAATAAAAAGAAGATAACCAAGAAAAGAGGGATTCCTAGGTATTATTAGAGGAGGAAAAAAGATTGAGATTAATGTTAAACATTGAGCTTAAAATATTGAAATTTGAATATCTATAATTTATGAATGAAAAGTTACTATATAAAATCATGTCATTGCCCTTTGACTTTATCGTTCTCTGTATTTATTATTGTTTGCATGATCTGTTTAATTTTGTTGAATGATGCTTGAGGCCAATGAAAAATTATGTGGTACTAAAGAGAAAAAAAAGGAGAAAAAAAGGAAAAGAGAAAATATTCTTCAGCTTAATCTAATAATTAATTTATCTATTAAAAGTAGTTTTAACGTGTGCTCTAAAGACATATGTTTAGACCTTAAAAAAATGTGAATTCTTATAACTAAAATCATTAGTTTACCTTAGAAATTGTGTTCAATTAATTATTTTTGAAGATAAATTTGGGGATGGTTCCGAAAAGTTTATTTTTGGTTACACTGAAAACCCTGAGGTTTGGAAGCCTAAAGACGGTGCTTGATGGTAGATAGCCTGAGAGTTCATACTTACACTTATTTGCATTGTGGTTGAAATGTTGAATAGCGTGGGAGGAATGAAACCAGTTAATCTATTGGTTTCAAGTCTCACTTCTTCTAGATTTTGTAGATTGCCAATCTTGTTTCGTATTTCAGCTTTTAAGATCCTTTTTTTAATTAATTCATAAACGCTTTAAGCTTTCGTATTTCATCTTGTTTCGTATTTGCGTTGGTGAAGTTAATTTAAAGCTTTTTCTTCTCATCTTTCTCATTTTGAATCCAAAAAAATATGGCACATAAACCGATTTATGCAGCTATAATCACTATTATTGTAAATAAATTTCTAATTGCTAAGTGTATGCATAGATCATTAGCATTACATACCTGTCAAGTCTCTTTCTCGCAGATTTAAAATTTTGAATGAGCTGAAGTTTTCGATATTCTTTGGAATAGTTTCACTGATCTGTAAATTGCCATTAAGATTAATCTCTTCAAGCACCAGAAGTTGATGACACAAACTGGAAGGGATAGTACCAAATAGGCTATTGTGTGCAAGACTAATCAGTTTCAAAGAAGAAACTTTAAGATGCGTCGGAAAAGGGGACCTGTAAATTAAAGAAGCCATAGGTTAATTATCGAGAAATAACACATATCCGAAATGTTAAGTTTGAATTGATATGAATTAATTTAACAGTCATTTGGTAATTGTTGCGCGTATCTTGAAACAGAAGGATGATCTCTTCGTGTATTTCATTTGAAAGTGCTCGAAATTTCAGTGGAAGGCTTAATATATCTAGCAAATAAAGCCGATGGAACATGACATGAGAAGAAATATTGTCGTTCTGCTCCTTGGACTACGTTAGTGGTCCATAAAGACCTTAATTATCATCCATAAAAAGTTTATTCATGATAAAAAATAAAATAAAAAATCATGCGGATGCTAATGGATACAACTAGTTTGTGAAAGGACACGCTTTAGTATTGCTGTTGGACTCTTAATTAATAGCTTGAGGGGACTGTGAAAGGACAAGTTTTGGTTTTATTATTGGACCTAACTAATAACTTAAGCTTTTAGTCTAAGTGATTTTTTGATACAATTATCCCAGGCTGGCTTCTATTTACAAGCAACAATAAAAGTCATATCATCTTAACCTTTTTGTTATAAAATAGTTAAAAACTATTTGAAGATATGTACACTTGTTAACCAAAAAATCATTTAGCTCTTTTGTGGACCGAACCGCGTATACTTCAAACTAGTTATAGAAATGGGTTACATAACATTTCATATTAGTGCATCAAATAAAACCGTTTTTTACTTTTTTTTTTTAAATAAAAAAATAGCAATAGATGATTGTAACATTTTTTATTTTTTGGTTAAATTGACAATTACGGATTCAAACACAAGATATATTTGACTATATCTTTCTTGAATTCTATAATTTTTTATTCAGTATAAGTTTAAAATGAAAATAATTTAGGGTGTACAAAGGAAATATCTAGTGGTAACAAAAATCCGAGGCTTCAAACTTCAAAGGTTTAAGCAGCGCAACATTAACATTTAACCTCTAGTAGCCATAGTCGCTGACAAGACTATTAAAACATAATATTGTCCATGTTACTTCAAAGAAGATATAGGATAATTTCATGGCTTCATCTTCTGGGTATAGATATAATCAGTATGAGCAGCAAGAGTCTTTCTCATCATGCACTCTTCTTCTCCAAGTGCTTCACAGCTATCATTCAGCGCATCGGCATCAACACCCTGTGAAAACCCAGGAAGCTCACACGTGAATCAATATTATATATATACAATTAATCAAATTACATAAATCTGCACACGAAAATTCATCGACTAACCCCTTGTTGTGTTTTGGCTGGAGAATTATTACGAAAGGCCAGTTCTTTACGGGCTGCGAAGGTCATCGTTGAGAAGAGCAAGAGGAGGACTATCATGAAGAGTGTGACAACCTTAACCTTAGCCATCTGTATATGCTTTGTAGATGTACTTTGTGAATACTATAATAAGTTAGAGAGAGACAATGAGAAGGAAGAATGATGTATTAAATTTATAGGTAGAGGAATTAAACTAACTAAGCGTTTGTTGTGAAGGTGAACTACAGAGATTGAGGGCGGACCACTGGAATAAAACTGTAAACCGTGTGAAACCCAAAATAATCTGAAAAAGAAATAGAAGAATCAGTTGAGATTGAATTTCATTTCAATCTTTTCCTTCATTACTTAATAAAAGGGTGGCCCTATGTGAACCCGCAAATACACTCGATACACCCCAATTTCAATAAAAAATTAAAACAACTAAATAACCTATATATTAAATTATTAATAAGGACATAATAATTAAAATAATATAATTCTATAAAAATAAAATTACTTTTTAAATACATCATATATATTATTTTTTTAAACCCTATTTTCTTTTTTCATCAAACAAACATAAACATATCTGTCTAAGAAGAAATTATCTAAGTGCTTTCTGCCTTTGCAAATAAAGCAGTTAATACAAATTATAATTTGTTGTTGGGGATAAAGAAAGTTTCATATTGATCTAGCCATCTAGGAAAAGAAAGCCGCAAAATAAGAAAGAGAAATAAGGAGGGGATTGTTTTTTAGTGAAAGCCGACGAAAGACGAAAGAGAAATAAGGAAGAAATTATTCGAAAGAGCTTGTTTAGTACTACCAGACTACCAGCATTCATTGACGTAATAGTTGGCCTTTCTAGCGGAGACAGATCTCTATTGAAGGAAATTTAAACGTAAAAGTAGAGATGTTCCTTAAGAACTTAATAATTTGTGTTTGATTAGGTATCTTTATTTTTATAATTTATTCTTCTAAATAAAATAATAATGTAATATGTATAATAAAATGCATTTATCACTTCACTTTCTTTTCCTTTTTTCTTCATTTTTTCCTTTTCTTATTAACCCACTGCCATTCAAATTCGATTTGGATTTCTTTTTGTCCTTTAGATTTTCTTTTGACTGTTCTTCTTGTTTTGTTTGCCAGTGGATGAAGAATGGTCTTGCATATTCAATTTCATGGGCCAAAACTTAAGTAATTTAATTTTGAAGCTTTGGAGACCTATCTCTACCTTCGACCCCTGGGAGAGAGCATACCTCAAGTACAAGGTCTCCACTACCAGATTATACCCTTATTATTATTATTTTTTATAAAGACTTATCCGTGGAGATTTATTGATGATTGTTAAGGTGTAAGCTCAATATTATATTGGGAATATAATTGTAATACCCATTGCCTTGTATAATGGGAATATAGGTACATTAGGAATATAATTGTAATATAAAAAAATAACTAAAAAAATTATGAATCTTTTTAAAATTGGTGTTAATGATACTCTAATAAATTTATAAAAAACCCGTATTTTGTAAATGGATAGTCTTAATGTTTATATAAAAGTTTAGACGAAGATTGAATCATGTTACATAGATTTAATTCAACCAATTTTCTTTGAATGTAAGCCGATTTCAATGAAGAAAAATATTATAATAGTTTAGACGAAGATTGAATCATGTTACATAGATTTAATTCAACCAATTTTCTTCGAATGTAAGCCGATTTTAATGAAGAAAAATATTAGATTTTTTACGGTATAAAAGGGGGTTTTAATAGAAATTTAGTAGATGTCAATAATACATTTATTTGTTATTTATATTTTAATCTTTATTTTGACTTACGTATGATAAAAGTGAGACTTAAATAGTAACTCTTTAGGGGGTGTATTCAATTAAGACTTTTAAACATTTTTTATAAGTGAATGACTTTTATAAACTTATAGATTTCTAATGACTTTTATAGACTTTTCATGATTATGAAAGACTTTCATAGACTTTCATAAACTTTCATTTTAATAAATTTTATAGACATTTAGAGACTTTTATTGAGAGATTAATAAACATTTATAGGTTTCATAAACATTGATAGACTTTTTTAACAAGAGATTGATAAATTTTTATGGACTTCAAACAATATAACATATATTTCATAAATAAATGGATAAATCTATAAATCATTTAATTACATAAATAGATAACTTAAATACGTACCAATTTGTTGCTAACTATTGGGAAGTGGAAAGTGACATATTCCATTAAACCCAGAAAGGATTGGTTGTGCTCATTTCCTTAATAATATTTATATACCTGTCTCACTTGGCTTTTGTATTTTATAAGTCAATAATAGTCGAAGTGATTCAACCCGTGATCTCTTATTGAATTTGAGAATGATAGTCAACAATCTGATCAAAGGTTCCAAACAGAGTACTAATTCGATAAAACAATTTAGTCATGTAATAAAAATTGTTTAGCGAGTAAATTTTTATTCTCCATGTCAAATTGTATAAGCAATTTGGATTTTTGTGTTGCTCTAATTTTTTAAAGGAGTTGCCTATTATCTGCAGCAAAAACTTTTCAAAAGGGATTCTGCCCGAATAGATCGTAATCATGATATTGAACTGCTTTAGAGATGTTATCAAGCTTACAAGAGACAACATAGAGTAGATGATACCCTAAGGTAAGAACAAAATTTACGGGAGTCTCGAACTTTTTTCTACAAATCTGGAAGAGAATGGCCAACTTATGTTGCTTGATAAATTATTTGAAATTTGGTTTTTTGCTTATGCTAGGCTATATTTTTAGCATCATGCAATACAATATTACTTAGTTGTGAATTTTGAAACTAAGATCACTAGTTTTCTAAACA
>JANLJB010029516.1:0-15782 GCA_026212285.1 Bursera cuneata
ATTTTTTTTTTTTTTTTTTTTTTTTTTTTAATTTTATTGAAAAATGCTAAAATTTGACTGCCAGTTGAGTTGGCTTGTTGTTTGTATTGGAAGATATAGAAATCTCAGGTACGGATTTCTTTTTTATAGAAGTTGTAAATACTTTTTTTTTTCCGACCACATGCATTGTGTATTGCAAAATTTATTTTTAAGTATTGTAAAATGGGTGATAAAGTAAATATATCAATATTTATTTTTTGAATATTTTTTTTTATTTTTTTGACTAAATGACGATATTCAAAGTATATTTATGGATGTGAGAAATCTATTTTTTTCATTAAGTTTAAGAGAATTAACTAATATTAGGATTACTACTAAGTGTAGTTCAGGGTCATTATTTGTCCCATATTTTAATAACTATTAATAAAAAGTTTAACAAATATATTAAAAGTAAAATTTATTTAATTTATAAAATAATAATTTTAAATGATTTTCATTAGCCTATGGTGCGAACCAATCTACTTCAGAAGTAGATTGGTAAGTAGATTGGTTCGCCCCAATCCTTTATAGGGTCATAGTGCTGTAAGACACCCTACGATTAAGCCTGACTGACACTGTTTTTCTTTTTTTTTAATCTTTTAAATTTTTTATTAAATTATAAAATAATAAAATTATTTTATTTTATTTTATTATTTTATTATTAATTTAAGGATTTTTTTTTTTTTTTTGCGTTGCCATAATAAGTTTGAGAAATAATTAAAATTCAAAAGGTACAAGATATTAAATTCAGTTTGTATATTTGTTTTTTTTTTTTTCTTGTTGTTTTCAGCCTTTCAACTGTGACTAAAACATTAATATGGTAGCTAGTCTTTAAATGAACAATATTGCTCAGTGTGAGAGACATTATTCGATTAATTTGCACCAATTCTTTATAAAAGGAAGAAATGAATGTATAAGGACTAAGCCAACCAGAAACACCAACCCAATTGAAGTTGGTTTTATTTAGTTTAATTTAGTCATACAAGTAAATGGATTTGAGTTGACATATATAATTAATTTATGTTTACATATACTGCAGAAAAATGGATCATGGAGTAAATAGTGAAGTGCTTGACAAATAAAACAGAAAAAGAAATGACATAATACAAAACACAAACATCTAGCTATTTTAAAACTTCTACTAGCTCCTAGTCCTTATCAGAGTTGTTGAGAATAAAATGTTAGGTTTTGAGTTTTAGTGTTTGCGATTTGCTTGTCAAAATAGGTGTATTAATTGTAAGCATTGCACCATAGGATGTAAATCTCTATTGTGTTGGATAGGTGGTAAAAAAGTTGTTGAAATGTATGTTAAGATCTCACTGACTATTTTTGGGTGCCTACTGCTTGAACGAAATTGGATAGAAAGGATTATTATTTCGTCTCTGGTTGATCTCGCTCGCCTACTACTTGACCCATACTCGAGCATACCTCGCCTGCATTAGATAAGGCAACGTTTTTCATATTTAAATTGACATCTCTAGTCTGGTAATGACACAGTGACACTCATATGGATTTTTAGAAAGAAAACAGATAGAAATACTCGGGTATTCATTATTTGATGATGAGATTGAGTGAGAAAAACTTTGGAAAGACTTTTTATTGATGTTTCTCTCCCTATAGTTACTTTTCTTAGATCAATTCGTTTGAAACCATTACGGATCTTGAGAGAAAAAGATAAGAGACTAAGAGTGAGATATGTGTGTATTCATTTTTTTGAGAGATCTAGTGAGAAATATACTTTTGTGAGCTTAGGGTCTGTTTGGTTTGAGCTTCGGAATTTAAATTGGAATCATAATCGGAATCGGACGAAATCTGGTTATTCGGAATCAATATCAAATTTTTAAATTACTCTCGTGTAATAATGTATAAAATAAATAATATTAAAAGGTAATATATAATTGTTATCATAAAATATGAATTTCCTTCTATCTTGCACCTTTTTAAAAAAATATTATTATATTTTTAATTTATTAACTTTTTAAAATATTATAACTTTTTAAATTTATTAACTTTTCTTAAAATATTATAATTTTTTTAATTTATTAAACTTTTTCTAAATATTATAAACTTTTTTAATTTACTAGCCTTTTTTTAAATATTATAACATTTTTTAATTTATTAACCTTTTTAAAAAATATTATAATATTTTTAAATTAATTTACTTTTTTTTTAAAATATCATAACTTTTTTTTCTTCAAATATAAAAAAGTGAAAAGCCTGATTTTATTTTGATTCTAGTCAAGAATCAAATTTGATTAATTGGAAAATGGGGAATGGCTAATTCCCTTTCTTAAGGTAATAGGATTCCTATTTCTAGGCTTTTTTTTTTTTTTTTTTTTTTTCTAATCAAACAAAANTTTGCTTTTTTTTTTTTTTTTTTTTTTTCTAATCAAACAAAAAGAATGGAGATATCTCATTCCCATTCTGATTCATAAGTGTATTTTTACCGAACCAAATGCCTCCTTAGATTGATTAAGTTTCTCCTTCAAACAACTGTTAAAAACCAAAACACCTTTATATCTAGATGTTCTAGATAGAAACCCATTTTGTCAGAGTTCTAATAGTGGAGTTCCAACTAAAGAGGACGAGTTCGTTTTGCAATCCGTGTGAAGAAGAAGTTTAAAGGTTTTGGATGAGTAGTTACCTGAAAAGTTTTTTCGATTATAAAACTGCAGAGTTAGAGTCATCAAAGGTTTTGTATGTGTCTGAACCACAGTTTGTAGGTCTTCTTTTCATAGTAGATTTTTTTGGTGGTGACCTATAACCCGGAGGGTTTTTTTCCTCAGGAAGAGTTCTTTAGAGGTTTCCTTTCGTTAACATGTTTAGTGTTGTTTACTTTTCCTGCACTTTGATATTGATTATCTTGTTGATTATGGTTGATATTTATCTTGAATATCTTGTTGATTGTAGTTGATTTTATTGTCTATTTCCTTAAAGTGTTTTAGATTATTGATTTGTTTTAAATTTCACATTATCTATATCTATTCACCCCCTCTCTAGATGTATTTGGGTCTAAACTAAGTTTTTTCAAAGAAGATTAGAAAAAGAATCACAATAACAATATCATAGTAGAATAATCAAAACTTTTTCCCTTTCTTTGTGTAATTAAATCAGCTAGCAAAACAAACAACAACAGTAAAAAATATAATAAGTGTAAATCATAACAAAATCAACAATCGTCTGCAAATTAAAAACACCAGAGTTTACATGAAAAACCAAATAAACAAATAAATAAACCATGAAACCATAATCTAATATTAAATCCTCCACTATCAAAATAATGAATTACACAAGTTCATCTCAAATACAAAATGGGAGATACATAACATCAAAAATTTAATATCATGCTATCAATATCTTTATTCTGCAATTCAATATCATCATCAAAAGATGAAATTCACAAACGAATGCAACATAAAATAAGTTTGGTGTCCTAGCAATAGGTCCAAATAAATACACAAAGGAGATACAAATAAAAAATCAAATCTAATAAAAGTTGTAGAAGAAGATGCTATGATTCGCCACTCCAAATTTAAACTAAATCAGAGTTTATTTAACTAAATATCTTGAGTTTCAAGATAAAATCCTTAGCACCCAATTTTGTAGTTCAAGACTCGGTCTAACTTCCCACGCTCTCAATTTTTTATTTTTATTTTTATTTTATTTTATATGTTCACGGCCACTCCCAAGAACGAGAAACCCACTCACTTTTTGTAATTGTATTTTTGTCTTTTTGTTTTTGTTTTTAAATAATTATGGGCTTTTTAAATTAATTAGGCTAAGTCTAATTTTGGTCTCTGCCATATGAGGCGGAAGACCCAACAAGAGTTGATCATTTTGGTTTTTCCAGCTTCTAATTAGATTCCGATGCGTGTAATAGTACATACATTACATGCAGTACATTGAATATTTCTCATAATCTGGGGATCGAGAACTTACTATGTATCGTTAAGAAAGAAATACAACGCAGTGACTGCCATCTATGTGTAACGTATGGCAGGACTGCTAACTATTATTTCTGCAGCGATTATAATTGCCATTTAATGTCTAGTAATATTTGTGTCTTAAAACCTTTTCTGCAACATTTCTTCTTCCACCATGCATGCATGCATGTCTGCAGGCAGCTTCCTCGATCGGGGAAGATCCCGAAGCTAAAAGTTAATGCTGATAATTAAAGCTTACGCATCCTGTACCCCTAATGGAAGCAAGAAACAACTTTGCTGATAATTATAGGAAAGTTTCAAGAATGAAACAGACCAATGCGTTAATTGCACAAACGATGTAAATTAGAAGAAATACTTCAAAAATAGAATGGACGTTCTAAAATTTAGAAGTTATTATCAAATCCAATCGACCGACTTTATCAAATCCAACAGATTGACGAGGTTTTTTTTTGTAACAGTCTCTAAACTTTACAGCTTAACCTCTGTCTGTCAATCAGTCTTTAGTATTCAATAATAAAAAATAATAATATGTACTAAATAATAAAAAATAATAATATCAATCTTTTAGATTATGATTATAATATCTAAATTTTTAAGTAGGTAGTCATTTTCTAAAATGATTCCCTTAGTTTTGATCATTTTTCACAATTATTTCCTAGTTAATTATTATCCATTTAGTAAGAATTTATATAAAAAATCTGATTTTAAATTAATTTTTAGTTTTAGTATACACAAGTTCAAAAAAATGAATGTAAAGAGTAATTTTCGAGTTTAATTTACACATCATTAAACTCGAAAATGACTCTTTACATTTGAGTTTTATATATATATATAGAGAGAGACACATATGTATGTATACTATTTTTATAACAAAATGTTTTCACTGATATCACAAAGGAGTTTTAAATGTAAATTTCAATGTTTTTTTATTAGCTAAAACTTTTGTTATCAGATTAAGTAACAAGAAGTTGTATCTCAGTTGAATTCACGCATTGAAATTAAACGTTGATTGGTTGATCAATTTTTTCTTTTCCTTTTTTTTTTTTTAATAGTAGTCTTCTATATATAAAAGAGTTGGGTAAGTGGTAAAATGATTATGGTATGAAGAAGCATTAGGTTTTAAATTACTTACAATCTTAAGCACTTGAGTTATCACCATGTGTTTAGGACACAAGTTGCTAAATAACGAAAAGAATAGGAATCCATCACTAACAAGATCAAATATTTTTTAACATGAAATGTGAAATTAATAACTCGTTAAATTTTAAGTTGATAACATAAAAAAATATTAAGACTTAAAATATGAATGCAATGACATTTATAGCAATCTCATAATATTTTATTTTGTTGGTATGTCTTAAGTTTAATGTTCGTTATCAGTCTATTTTCTTTTTGATATTAATTATACTTAGATAGGTAATCATATTTGACCATATCTAATCCCCAATTAAACATTTCTAACCTAAATCTATAGATATACATACATAATTAATAATGATTTAAACGAGTGATGTTACACTTACAAACTTTTATATATAAACTGATATGATATTATTTATTTGTTGATACATTATCACTTTCCTGTAATGTGTTGGCTTTTGCATATTCATCATTCCAATCACCTAATTAATGACATGTAAATTTAGTACTGTTCTTATTAAACAAATACAAGTTAGCATATATAACATGTATAATAGTAATTAATACTGATCATAATTATAATTAAGATTGTTCTTCAGACGAGTGTCTATGTTACTGGATAGTGGCTTCAAATCTATCATGCTTGCTGATATATAGCTCAACTGATCATGAGAGACCAATTGGAAATTTCCTACTCGATACTATCAGCAAATATAAACTAGCTACTACTCTATAATGTAAGTTAAAAAGCTTTTCTAATCTTAATTAAAACTCTCTCTCTCTCTTCTAAAGATAAACACATAACATCAGCCTGCTTTGCATGTGCTATGGATAAGAAGGAATTACACCCCAGAAAGGCGAAGATACTGCAGGGTTGTTATTGTATACATCGACATTGAAGGCATAGTTGCACTCTGCCGCATTAGTATTCTGGTGGTGATTCACGACTATTCCTCGTGGTTTGTTAGAGCTTCGAATGGCAAGTGATGTGCTTTCAACTGTTTCCTCTCCGGAGACATCAGTGTAACCAGTAGTAGAAACTTGCTTCCCGGTGGCTTGCTCTCTCAGCATAGACTTCAATTTCATAACCTAGAACATGCACAACCATATAAGCAATTGATAAGAGAGATGTATCAGGATTTTTTTAGCTTATATTTTAGTGGTTAAAACGTAAAAGGTTTTGCCTGTTTCCAACTTTTAATATTATGTCTTTCAAATCGTCGACCAAATGCAGAGAAAAAAGGCTGCAGGCTGTCTGTGGAAAGTAAATGGACAACATAAAATGTAAGGTCACATCTCATTAAGGTGAGTTGTGGATATTTTTGAATCTTATGTTATGACAAGATCTCACACTCTAGATAAAGTTAAAGTTTATTTTGTTTAGCAAACAAGATTATGATTTTTCTGGCTATTGCCTGGTACTAGCCGCACAAGCTTCTCAGGAGCTAGTGTATGTATTATATGTATTGAAGAAATGGGTTAAAAGATGAGGAAATTGAAGAGGAAGATATGATTGTATGTATGCAAAGTGTGCATGAAATTGCATGGAGAGAGTGAGAAAGAGGAAGTTTCGAAGATGGGCCAAACCTCTTCTTGGAGCCTCTGCTTGTCCTTGGAGACAATATCGAACTCCTGTTTAAGAGCATCGTACAGGACCTCAAGCTTCTTAACCTTCCACCTTGCACGCCTGTTTTGGAACCAGACTGCAATTTGCCTAGGTTGGAGTCCAAGCTCCCTTGACAGCTTCATTTTCCTATCAGGATCCAGCTTAATCTCCTCCTGGAAACTCCTCTCCAGCGAGTCTAGCTGATCAGTGGTCAATCTCTTTTTCTTCTCTTGAGTACAGAAGCTGTTCTTGTCCATTTCTGAGATCAAGCCATGTGGATGTGGTTTCTCTACCATTCCTGTGTGCTTTATCTCCAAACCTGAAAAGTAAAATAACGATCAGACAATTACGAGCAAGTAAGGGCAAAACAAAACACCAGAATGGTTCAGTATCATGTTTATATCACCTGTATTATACCGTGACGTCCATGTTCTTGAAATTCAAATGGTTAAATTCCTTTTACCTCAAAATTATTCTTTTGGGACTTGTTCCACAAAGCCCGATATATCTTACATAATTGCTTGAAAATATACTAAATAATAAGAGCAGAATATAATATATAACGTGCGGCAATAGAGAAATCAAAGAAATGAAAAATGCTGTATATTGACAACGTAACACAGAGAATAGATTGAGTAGTTTACCTGGATATTGTTCACAGTTATAGGTGTAGAGAAAGTCAAGGGAAGTTTCTGGCCGAGGAAGAAAGCTTCTTAAGTTAGTATTCCAGTCCATATTTGGCTTCTCTTGCTTACTTTGTCTCTTCACTCAAATCAACCCAAAATCTAAGTGTATCATACATGTATATATATATATATATATATATATATATATATATATCTATATAGCAAGAGAGAGAGAGAGAGAGTTGTTAAGTTGATNTACATGTATATATATATATATATATATATATATATATATATCTATATAGCAAGAGAGAGAGAGAGAGAGTTGTTAAGTTGATGGTTGAGTTGGGATTGGGATGGACCACAAAGGAGAAAGAGAGAGATATATAGTAGCGGTACTGGACGGGGCTAATTGAGGCGTGGCAAGAGAAAGAGATGCAACAGAAAGGTGTTACTCTACTTGCCTTTTGGGGTGCCACAAAGTGAATAGGGCGAGTATGCGAGTGAAACTGGAAGGTTCCTTCTACCTTACTTTTGGGGTGCAACAAAGTTTCTAATTTACTTGAGGTGGAGAGAGAGTTGCGAGTGCTGTCGGTTGAAAATGAAGTGAAAGAGCAGAGACTACAGAAACGAAAGAGTGAGCCTGAGGGATCATAGGTCTCCATCCGGTCCCAGCAGGCAGCACTTCAATCCACTGACAATATGCCCTCCTCTTCTCACGCCAACTACTGTCCATCCCATTAATTCACTACAACAAAAAATGGATAAAACGACACGCATCAATGTTATAAACACAGACACAGGTTTCAAATTGAAAACCAATATCTCCTAGTATTGCATGCTCCTTTACCTTCTACAGTGTAATAAAGTGTTACAGGTTTTTACCTCTTTCAATAATATTAAATACATAAAGAAAAATTGTAAAATTAGATCTAAACTAAAGACAAGACTTCAAAATATTCAAACGACATCATGCCGTGTCTAAAAACTAATAGTGTCCGCATTATGCGTCGAACAGTATGAGATAGTATCTGACAGTAACGAATCAAATTTCAACAAGGTTCTCAATTTGAGTAAGAGTTATAAAATCTTCAATACATAACATGTATTCATGCATCTTCTAATGTTTAATTTAACAACATGTATGATATTTTGTTGTTAACGTTCTTGAATAATTGAAAGTAACGGATTAGCTAGCTAATTAAGGATGGATCTGTTGTATTTATTTAAAAAAATTAATTAACTTCTACGTACACACAAAGAAATAGGGTGAGGGTGAGGGCATGCAGATACAAGATAGGAAGCGACGTGGGATGGTTAAAGAGGTTACAAGAAATCAGTGCACACAGAGCCTGCAATCTCTTACTGCACTAATAAAGGAAAGGAAAAAGTGGGAGCTGAGGGCGGGCTCACCCTCATCCTATTGTTTCCACTCATCTTAATTAACTTGCAGAAGAATTGAAGAAAGCTGATCCTTTTTTCTCTCTCTCAGTGCAGTGGTTGGGGCTAGCTGGTTGAGTTGCAATTGAATTTGCAGATGGGGATATAGGTAGCTAGTTAGGGGCCAAGTCTAACTGAGAGTGAGTACTAGTGATGTATCAATACAAAATATGAACAAGCACGTAAGAAATAACGCTATAAGTACATATAGGAAGAGCTTGCTACCTACTGCTAGGCATGCATATATCTTCATCCATCGAGCACAGATTTATGATGGAGATAATACACAACACAAGTAACTGCCTCTGGTCTATGCATATTCAATTCAATGTTTACTTCACAATTTGTGATAACGACTCCTCACCGCTTATTAATTAATTCTACTTACTAGAGCTCTCCATAGATATATATATATATATACACTATATTGTTGTTCGAATTTTCCTAACCAATCTTATTGTTGAATTCTTTCAGTGGTTTTTCTTTTTTTTCATAGCTAGCTTTTCAAATATCAAAATATTAATTCCTTTGGCTCTGGCTAGATATTGTTTGGTTTTGATAAGCAATCGGTTTTTATCATATATGATCAGTAAAAAAAAAAAAAATCAACTATTATGGAGTCCTTATTTAATAAACTTAATTTGACAGAAGAGAAAACTACGATGCTTATATATAAGAGCATAAGGTGATTGGTGTTGGATTTTTGTGGAATAATTAAAATATAATTTGTGTTGGTTAAATTAATAATCAATTAGCCAATTTGTAATTACCGTGTCAAAAATAGGTCCTCGATCATTTTGAAACATTTGTCAAAATGAGTTAATTCTTATAATTAATTTCTTAAAATTCTTTCTTCTGTCACTCAATTTTCTTGATAATAATGTGTAATTTAATTTCCTTTTTTTTTTTTTTTAAGATTTAAGTTTCTTGTCTGATCTCTCTTCTATGCTTAAAATGAAATGATTGTGCTTGTATGATGTAGATCATTTTATAAAGGAAGTTATCAGAATTCATCTCAAATTATAATTTTTTTTTTAATTATTATTTATAGTTGACTTTCATATTTTTTTTAGACAAAAATTCCTTGAAATCTTCAGGACACTTGTGAAAATAATGAAATTTGAGGGAGTGCTTCAAAATTTACCTAACTCCCAATTTTTTAAATATTTTCTAATCAATTACTTTTTTTTTTCAGATCTGCAAAGCCTTTTTTTTTAATTATTTAATATATTTCATTTTGAATTCATTAATTTGATTCAATTTTAAAATTTGAAGTTAAAGTAATAAAAATATCTTTATTTCGTTATCTATTAGTTAACGGGTTAAAGGTAGGGGACGGATCCAACCCGCAAACTCCTCTTTAACCTATCGAAAACATAATTTAAATACGTTTTTCGTATTTTATTAGGAAAAGTATTTTTATTCATAAAGTGAACTTAGCTAAGCAGTAATAATAACAATAATAATAATTATAAATTAAACATGCTAAAAACGAAAACAGTTCTCCTCATTTCTGGAAATCTTTTTACCAATCACAAGTAAAAACTCAAAGAAATGGATCATATATATCCTAGTATGAGATGGAGACGAGAGGGAAGGGATGGGGGGAGGGAGGCTACAACTACAAGCTAAACCTAAACCTAGAATAGAAGTAGAAGATGTTGAACTAATGAAGTTGATAAACTTGAAGCTCTAAGTAATTAGCTAGCTTAATTGAAAGCTTTGAACTATGAGTGCGGTCCTGGTGACAACTTTTAAAAGTAAAATTAATGTGGAAGTAGTATTCTCAACCATTTTCAGTATCAGGTAACCTACTTGCATCAATCTTCATCAAAGAATTCCTGCTGCAACCGGCACTACTCTACACTCGCCTTTATTTCAACACAGCGGCGCCGATTTTGTGGACCAGACCAGAGACTCCTCCCTATTTTTAACCCACCAACATCGACCATTAAATGGAATCTTGCTATAATATCGGTGGGGTAATATTACCCTCACCTGACACAATCGATCAAGTAGATATCATATGTCTTGGATTTCAATCGATAATCTTTCATCTAAAATGCATCTATTTAATCGAAAACAACAAATCAAAACTTGTCAATCAGGTGATGAACTATTATAGATAACTTAAAATTAGAGATAATCTAAGCAAGATGCAAGTTAATCAACTGCTTTACAGGTTAATATATAGATTATCAAATCCTAATGTGTCACAAGGTAGAGTTTAATTAAGCTAATGTTAGCCATTTTTGGACCAGACTGCTATAATTAACATAGACTAGATAGAATTAATTAATGGCATTCAAAGTGGCAAGCTAAGTGTGGCAAAGTCTCATTTTCTGCTAAGCATAAAAGGGGTTTTTTCTTTTTATGTATATTGAATACAAGGAAAAGGAGCCACCTGACTAGTCATAATCAGTAAATACACACACCTGGCTTGTCCAGGCGAGACGGAATCAAATACAATAAAACAGAAAGAACAGAGGAACCAATGGAAGCAAGAACATGTTTCAACTTCAGTACCCAGCACTTACGCCTCTGGACCAGCCTATCTTTAGCATGAATGATCAAATATTAGCTGTATTTGGGGGGAAATTGGACCATCAATGTAAATTCATCTGTGAGTTAAATGTTCAATTGATTAAACTTCAGCTAAAGGCATAACCCAATTACCTTTGAACCAAACAGAACAACAATGATTGATTCTGTCTTTCAGACTAACAATGAAACCATCCACACCAAGAAAAGCAATGAGGTGGGGTTAGTTCTTGAGTTACGGAACATCCATTCCGCTTGACTTTTTTCCTCAAGGGAAGTTAAACTATATATGAAGCGGATCGAGCTACAACAACAGAATGAGTTGAGAAGTGCTAGGGTGCTAACTCACTTTCTGCAATATTAATTTGGCTTGTTAAAAAATGTCCCTTGTTCTTGTGGACTGACAAAGAAACATGAAAATATTATAATTATACAACTCAACTAGCTAGTTAGTACTTCTCAACTTTCTATGATGAAAAACTACTCCCACTTTGTAAAGCACAATAAAACATTGCGTAGGTTCATCACTTTATTGGAGGAAAACCAGAGTAGAAGAAAGATGAGGATGGACTGGCAATTGGTCAAAAATCAAGCTGAACAGGCTCAAGTAATTTCGACACAATAATGTATTTGACCCTGCGAACAGTGAGATGTCAGAATCACCCATCCATGGACTCAACTAAAGTGACCTAAGAGGGTTACCATGCAGAAACCAAACCAAGCGCATTAGGTTTGGATTAAATCTTACTAACCCAACAGGATAAGTTGGAACATTTTTCACCAAAAACCAGACAAGATGAATCATCATTGTAAACATCCATCATTTATCAGTATCAGTCTCATACATTTGAGTTTTGGGAGAGAGAGTTCTGGGTATCAAAACAGAGAAAGAGAAAGTGCTAGAGCACAGAAGAAGTATATGTAACTATTTAAGATAGAATAAGAGAAAATGTTATGACAATGCTTTTGGTAAGGATTTAAGAATGAACTGTATCTCATTTGTATCACAACTAAGTTACAAAATGCTTAATGAAAGCGCCTAACAAAAACAAGGAGCATAACCAAAGCCAATACACGAGTATAAATGAAAAAAAAAAAAACTGAATCATAATACACAGGATTAACCTACTTCAAAAACCCTCCCCTTTTGTTATCTTCTCGAGTTACTGGGGATGATACATAATACACCATAGTGACCTACTTCAAAAACCCTCCCCTTTTGTTAATCTTTTCAAGTTACTGGGGATGAAACATAATACACCATTGTGACCTACTTCCAAAACCCTTTCCTTTTGCGCTCTTTCAAGTAACTGGGGATTATAAACACAGAATCTACACAAAGCCCCCCCTTGGAATGTGTACAGTCAATCTGTTTTAAAGAAAATCTGACTTCAGTTGCTGGTTCCGAGTCACTGACTATAAATTCACCAACCTTATACTCTATCCAGCATCCACGCTTATGGTTGCCATTTGCATCATCTTGTTCAGTTTCATCTAAACAACACTCATACTGTGCATGCTGACCATCAGAAGTAGACAACTCAAATCGTACAGGCTTTATATCCCAACCATGGGTGTGCTCAAAATGACACACTCGCCTTCCTAGCCTTTTGGAAAATTTTCCAAGATGAAGCCTGAATGACAAAGTATAGACATCAGGTGGAAATGGGAACTTCACTACCCCATCTACCTCAAACCACCATATTTGTTGCAAATAGGCCACAACATGGAATCTGCCAAAAAAGAGCAAAATGGCAGGTGCACCATCAAAATCTGTAAGAACAGTATACTTTGTTAAAACAATACATTAACAGAAAGCTAAATTGATGGTAAAATATCATGACACCAACAGCAAGCCCATTTGTCAGTCCTGGAGAGAATGATGAATACATAAGAGAGACTCTAGTTTTGTACAAAAGAAACTTAACAAATTTTTATGATCGACTTGCATATGCACAGGAAAATTGGGGCATTTATCCTCTAATTTTGACAAGACCAATTGTGAACCAAAAAGGAAAGTCTAACTCCAAGCAAATAAAATATTCAACAATTTACACTTTTTATCCAACAGTGATGCCAAACTGCGAAGTGGCACAACTAAGGAAAGATTCTGTACCCAATGGGTATTAACGGGAATCCATGAGTATCACACATCATTGACAAAAGAAAATGAGGGTCCATGGGAGCCCAGCCATGATTCCTACCAGCATATGTCCACTGATCTCAGGAAGATTACAGTCAGTTTAAAACCATCATTAGGAAGTTGAATGGTCTACGTGAATCAAAATAAGATCATATGCTTATCAATAGAATTAGGCACAGTATAAGAAAAATATAATTTATATTATTTAGGAAAAATATAATCTAGATTATTTAGGAAAAATATAATCTACATTGCACAAATAATAACAATATTTTTCCGAAGTACAAACTAATATTGGGCACACAAAGTTTCAATGCACTATAATTGTACATTATGATTGTCACTAATTAAGACAAGAAAGTTTTGAGGCAAACCAAAAAAGTTGTCTCAATTATGGAGTAGCCTCTGTAGCTGATATAACTGATACCCAAGAAAGAAATAAGAATCTCAAAAAAAGTAACATAGTTCAAGAATTATCAGCTACCAGCACCCCCTGCCCACAGCCAAATAAGCAAATGCTTGCTTAAATCAGATTGATTCTACTTTTAAGAATCGATTCTCCAATCATATTATCAACAACACAGATTTGTTTTGACACCATAAGTGCAATTAAGAAGCGATAAGCTGGAAGGAGATTTTATACAGAGAGAGAGAGAGAGAGAGAATAAGAAAGAAATGACACCACCTTATATAGTTGCACAAAGAATACATATATTGATGAATCTCCACCTTTGCTGAAGAATTACAGAAAGAAGAGAGGAAAGGGCAAGGCAGGGAATTAAGTGTGTTGCAAGGGCAATTTAGGAAACATGTAATAAAATGCAGTTAGTGAGCTGGAAGTTAGTTAGAGAATGGTATTGAAAAGGAGGTCGCAGGAGGAGATAAAGGCATGGATAATTTGTAAAGAAAAAGTTGTTACAGGGAGGTCCTAGCCCTCGAAGCTAGATATTCAATACAAGTTTCTGGAATTATTCTTAGTTTGATTTCCTTTTCATTGATTCTCTATTTCTACTGTTTTTGTTATCAATTTCTTCCTTGAAATCTCTTCCAGTTTATTACAGGACCTTTAGGTCCTAACATATACAAACAGTTTTTAATATAAAGCCACATATTTTAGAACATCAAGAAAACCAGTAAAGGAAAAGAAGAAACCAAAGCCTCAACAATAACCAATAAAGTGAATGAAGAATACCCGCCTTGAGCAAAGGCAACAGTTTTTTGGTCCTGACGAAACCTCTGTTATTGCACTGCAACCAGAGGCACCCCATATAAGACAGAACTGCTCCCCACACCAATCCACTCCTGCCCCATCCCCCAAATTGGCCTATCCCCAGAATGAAGTATAAAAATACCAAATAAAACATTAATTAAACTCCTATTCTATACCTTCCAAAAACAAGAACAATAAGATTTTTAACTGTCTATATCTTTATTAAAAGTAATAACTCAAAAGTAGATACTACAACTGCCTATACATATAACTTGAACAATAGAATAAAACTAACAAGGTTTCTTGATTCAAGGATCATCAATTAAAATATAATAATACAGTAACAAGTCTTAAGGGTCACAGATGCCTTACATGTCAAACATAAAACACTTCACAAAGTCCTTCTCACATATGCAAAAGAGTATTTAAGCAAGATTCAAAAATTCTTATATCAAAGGAAAAAGTTATTCCACATTATTGACAAGGCTTCCTTAAGATGCATTGGGTTATTAGGGGAAAAAAATCTATTTTATCTAGCTAGAATTGAATACATGAACTCTTGTAAATAAAACATATCATTCACTGATTAAATATATATATATATATATATATATATATATATATATATTCATTAAAACAAGTACATACAATAGAAGGGTATTGCAATAAAGCAGCAAATAAAACTACATAAGGCATAAGAACGAGGTCCAGACAATCAAACAGCCTATATCATTACTAAGCACAATTTTTTCACAGAGAATAAAAACGTATCTTACAATTTAAGGGCAGCAATGGATTAGAGGAAATTAGGCCAGAAAAGGGCTCGACTAAAGTCTATAGCAGCATGGTTTAGTGCCTAAAACCTGACGTCATTAAGAACTAAGGTTATTTGACTCAGTTAGCAAGACTTGAGCAAGATTCAAACAGATCGCAGTGTATATAAAGGTATCACTACCTTTATTATACACACCCAATCTAATCAGAGAAGAATAGATTCCATTTAGCAGATTAAATAAATAAAAACTGACAACCCCACTTCATTCACGTTCAGAAAGTGATAACATATAGTTTACTGTTCTATTCGGCAATGCATAATTTAAACTACTTAGTAAAA
>JANLJB010029517.1:0-10840 GCA_026212285.1 Bursera cuneata
CTCTATGGCAAATTGGAAATCCTCCCTCGAAATCTCCATTGATATTGACTTTTCCTTTTCTCTGATTCTTTTTTTTTTTCTTTTCTAGGGTCTCTTACTCTTGTCATCTTCTTTCGCCTGAAAAGCCTCTTCCACAGCCAGTCCCCTCCTCCTATCTAGCCTATATTGTATTATCTCTTCCAATGCAATTGTTGGCAAGTTTATAGATTCTTCAAGGGATGAAATCTTGGACTCAAACTTTTCAGAGATAGTCACTAGGATTCTCTCCACCACTCTGCTAACAATCTTCATTAGCTTGTCAGAATAGTCATTGAATCCTTCAGACTCATTCATTTTCTGCATCTCAAACTCTCTTCTGAGATTCAGAATATGCATTTTCCTCGTTCTTTTATTTCTTTGATACTCCTCCTTAAGAAGATCCAATGCTTGCTTTGCTGTTTTATATGCCATAATCTTATTGAATATGGTCTCTACTACAGTTGAGTGAATACAGGTCTTGACCTTGTACTTCCTAAGTGTTTAGGATTATTTAGGATCCTCAATGCAATTCACTAAAAAAAAAAAAAAATTCTCACAGGAAATCTCACAAGCCCTTAAGAAATCGCTCTGATACCAATTATTGGTTTTGCTCTGATACCAATTATTGGTTTTCTCTCTAAAACCAAAAATAAATAATAAAAAACGAAGATAATATTTTGGAAGAACTCTCTCCATGGAGGAAATACTTTCCACAAAGATATTTTTGGAGAAAAACTCTTTCCATAATTTTTCATTAATGAAATGCCTAATTTATACATAATATTAGATAAGAACGTAAGTAAAACTCCTATAAAATAAAACTCCTATAAAATCTCAATAGATTTAATCAAATTACAATAGAAATAAATCGACCTAATCTACCTAATCTGTAACTCTGTCTTTATCTATCTAGCAAAAGTTACACAATTTCAATAGTTTTCCCTTGATCGCCATCCAGCTTGTTGATTTGCTTAGAATCCAAGATTTTTCTTGTGGCTTACCAAAAAATATATACAAAATGTTGAACGAAGTTTGTTAATATAACAGTTGCCGCTTACCAGTCACCATTGCCGTCTTTCAAAAATGATGAGACAAGAGAATATTAGTTCATTGTCACGGTGAATAGATTGACGTTTAACTGAAACTTCTGCGAAGACAATGCTAATCAATAATCACTTCAAAACAATTGGTTTGAAAGGAAGTGGGATGATCATCAGTTGCGTCAAAATCAATTAACATCTTATCTTATCTCAAGAAAATTAAGAACAAAACTCATTAATAAAGCCTTCTTTGTCATTGTGGTTAGTCCATCGATCTTCTATTTTGATTTAATTTGCAATTAACTTCTTTCACCGCTAGACTGATTAGAGTTGTTATATATATCAATATATATGTTATAGAGGCTTAAATATTCAAGTTAAGCCCACACCCACAAGCTTAAACTTTTAGGAAAGTGGCAAACTTAACATGGTAAGAGTAATAGTGACCCAACGGTCTAGATTCGAATTCCCTCCGTGTTATTTAATTAAAAAAATAAAAAGTTATTATTTGACTCACTTGTAAGACCCGCTGAGGCATGTGAGCGGTCCAGTCTACGTTGCAAGTGCACGTGAGACCCTTGCATGTGAAGGGGTGTATTAAAAGTTTAAATATTCAAGTGGCAAACTTATCATATGTATATATAAAGGTGGAGGGTCTTAATTATGATCAGATTATATATCTCTGGTGGGCAAGCAAATTATAATTAATATGTTATAGGTAGATTTCAGACATATCACGTCGATCTCATATGGTTTCGTTAACATAAATTCTGGGTTCACACTATGTAAAAGATCTTTAGCTGAGCATTGGAATTTAGATATAGGTTGGGTGTTAACTTTTGGGTTTGAATATTAATTTCAAAAGCACATTCATGATGTTGGCACTATAATGACCTCTCAATGATTCTTTCTTCTTTAAGATTCGAAAAAGATCAGCATCCTACATTTAAGTCACTGATGATGACTCCTCCTATTCCTCTTCCTAGCTATGTGGTCTTCTCCTCCTGTATATGGAAACCAGTCACCTAGCATATTAAGTTATTAACTATTTTCCAGTATTAATTTTTTTCACATCAGTTTCTAGCTCAACACTTGCACTGATGGTGTTGGAGTTTTAGAAAGACCGGTAGCTTCTCTCAACTCAGTGGATGTGCAGCGCAGAAAATATATACGAATCTTACTATTTGTTTCTGAGTTATTGGAGATCATGTGTACGCCATAATAATGTAGTACCAACCCAAGTTGAACAGTTGCCTGCCTTGCCTGCAAGTGTTACCACAAGACAACCTCCACCTCTTCTTGTTTCACTTGTACGAGTGATTTCCAACCTTAAGCATGAAAACCACTTGTGGAATCAAGTGAATGTAATGTTGGTTTACATTAAGTCATGAATTCAGAACCGTACAAATTTGAAATCAAAGCATTTCACTGTAGATATACACCAGCCAGTTATTATTCTTTAATTATCAATTCCAGTCACATCAGTGCCTCTGGTTGCAGAACCCAGAAAATATGAGTACATTACCAGCTCAAATTGATTTCACATTTCATTTCTCAGTTCTTGTTCAACATAGAAAAAATACTGTAGATGGGTCAATTCCCAAATCTGATATACGTGAGGCTGGGGTATTGATGATCAAGATTCAATATGGGTCCACTATCCAACTCATCCTATCCCAGATGAGCAAAGTTCTGTCAATACATATCCCACCCCAAAAGTAAACGTTTCGGGAACAAAAGCTAGACTTGACTACTCCTACATTTAATGACTTGAATATATTTTCTCTGTCCAATCAAACACCTCCCCTCTTTGATTATCTTCAATTTGATCTTCGTTTAAACAAGCTAGTAATTAATTGAAAAATAATAAGGACTTGAGCAACAGCACTCGTAAAACTTTAAGTAAAGATGTAAGTATACATAGATAGGATGACTTAGAAAGCTAAAGCTAGGCTACATTTATCTCTTAGGGTTCTATTGAGTAGAGAGTGGAACAATCTGTTTCACCAGTACTACATGTCGGTGGCATTATTGTAGGGGCGGTAACTAAAAAAGGAATTTTGTCCGCTTAGTTAGTGCGGTCGGTGCGACCAAATACAACATTCTATATAAACAGTCAGTGCCCGCCGACCCTGCTGCAGCCTCCAGCGACTGCTAGCAGCATTTTGGGAGAAACTCATGCATATTAATATATCATTTGTATATTGTTTTAGTAAAATTTCATAACATGTAAATATAGCTGGTTTAAACACTGTTAATTTCATGGCATATACGTTGATCTGAATTTTTTTTTTTTTAATACAAAGTATCTGCATCATAAGAAAGTATATATGAATCTATCTGGTATAAAGTAAATTTAACTAGACAGAAATACCTGGTGGAGGCGCCACAGTTGTTGTTTCACCCATGTGCCGGTCTTTCCTGATGGGGTCGATTTGTAATTCCTGATTCCTGATTCCGTAAGGCCTTGGACCCCAATGCAAGTTTACGTCTAACCCGCTCCCTTTGTCTTTATCGCTACAAAATCATGTTTCCCGCCATAGTGTTAGCTAGGCACCAACTTTAATTTTAGACTAATAAATTATTTATTTTGTAAAGGATATATATATATATATAAATTAACAAATTAACATATGTGTATATCTTTTAGCTTTCTTCATCCTCAAAACAAGCTTTAAGATCTTTCATAGAAATTAAAGAAAAAAAATCAATAGCTGTTTTGGCTTTTTTAGTCTGTTTCCATCATGGGCAGAGAAACATGAATGGCTGCACGCTCTTGTGAAAGCCAAAACTAAAAAAGAGTAAAGCTCGTTCGATATTTTCCTTGCATATATAAGTTCAAAACACAGATAGCTCTTCCTTAGAGTTCAGGGTCAAAAAATATAAAAATCAACTCTGAAAACAACAGATCAGATTCCAGTTGCAGCTTGATAGCACGCAATTCATTTGTAAAATTTGTCTTGGATTGGCCAATTCTGTGTCGTTTATATATGAGGTTGATGTGGTGACATGACCTTTCTTTTTGGCAATTTCAATTGGGTAGCTCATACATTGGCTGTAGATGAAGCAATAATTGAGGGACCCCAAGTAGTGCCCAATATAGTTATGTTGGTTGTCATTATATTAACGTAATCTTCTTTTAAATATAATTTAATTAGGAAACACTAATTAGTAGCTACTGCTGTGTACTTCATTAGTTTCATAAATATATATAAATTGCTCTAATAAATATTGATCGGTAACATATTCAGCTAGCTAGTTCCCTTGCAACAAGAAATCATAAGAAGTAGCTAGCTAGCTTAATTATTTTGAGTTCTGAGCCGATGGGAACATGATGTACATCTCGGCATTAAAGAGACATGGCTTGTATTCAGAGAGGAATATAGAAATCAATCAGACCCAAACTCCAGTTTCCTCCTACATGGGTGGTGGTCTCATAACTACAAGAAAGACTTAATTGATGACTGATCTATTATTATGTATACATATTGATTACATGTTAATACATAACAAGGACTGTTGCTAGATAAAGATAGAGCAATATCCTGATACACTTCACAGCCTCTCGTTATGCATTCTCTTGTTCAATCCTATTGATGAGTGCTGCATTAATGCACATTAATCATGTAAGTTGGGCAAACGAAATCACCCACTTCAATTAAATTTGAATTAAAATTAATTAGCCGGTGGATTTTGAGTGTTGGTGAAACTTTAAATGTATATGTATATAATAAGGATATTTACTCTGGACTCCCCATTAAATTTTTTTGTCAAGGCAGACATCCCACTAAATTAAAAGTAACACAGATCTCCCAAAATTAAATAAAAAGATATCAATACCTTTCTATCAACTGTAACAATTGCTCACTTATAATAAAATAAATAAACAAAAAATATAGTAACATTTTTGTGAACGTAAAATCGTTATGCATTGCAACAACTATATCCATTGCAACAACTCCTATCCACTGCAACTCACTATTTGATATACTATTTTACAATTTTTAAGACACTCTTTTATACTGCTTTGCACACTTATTTACACAACAAAGATTTCGCACAAAATCAAGCTCACAAATTGTCTCAATAGTAAAAAACCTTTGCTACAGGACACTGATTAACATAATACAATATAATATTATGGAGCTGCTTTACTGCCGTTAACTGATTTACTTAATACAAATAATAAGAAAATAAACAATAAAATTTGTATAGTGTAAAACAGTATGTCAAACAGTGAATTGCAGTGGACAAGAGTTGCTGCAATACATGACGATTTTATATTCACAAAAATTTTATATTATTTTTTATTTATTTATTAGTTTATTGTGAGTGAACAGTTATTATAGTTGGTTAGAAGGATATTGATATTTTTGTCAGTTTAAGAAAAGCAGTTGTTAAATGAATATAACTTTTATTATCATTTTGGGGGGTTTGTATTAGTTTTGATTTAATGGGATGTTTGACTAGACAAAAAAATTTCATAGGGGGTCCAGAGTAAATAGCCCGTATATAATATAAAATCTTCTTAATATATACTACTAAAAACCCATGGCCTTGGATGGCTCATGACCATCACATGCAGCAAACTGCTCCTACACCGCATCTAAGGGGCACATACTTCTTCTATATGAGATGCGGTGGTTGTAATCGGTGACGCCACTTTGCACATGAAGATAAACAAAACTTCTGCTACTTGTTAAGGATCTTCACATTGTGTTTGGACGAAACTAATTTCATGATGCATATATTCCTAAGTGAAACTATGATAATCTATATTTAAACATGAATTAATATTTTTACAAAGTTTTCCTTGGTATATATATAGCTAGGAGCTTCTCCAACTCTAAATTTGAATAGTATTAGACAAACTTTTATATATAAAAGATGTTTTATACATTAATTAATTAAAGAGTAATTACCTTATAACTTATTAAAGGTCAAGACAGGAAAGGCATAGAGAGGGGGAGGGGGAGGGGGAGGGGGATAAGAATGTTCGATGTGCTATATAAAGAAGCTTGTCTAGTAAGAGCTTTGCATATACCTAGCTTACCGCTACCTGAGTAGTGACCTTTATCATCTGTTGTTGCTCTCACAGCTTCCTTCAATAAAACTTTCTCATGGAAGACAAAGGCTATACCCAAGATGGCACTGTGGATCTTCAGGGTCGGCCAGTACTTGCCTCTAAAACTGGCAAATGGAAAGCTTGTGCTTTCCTAGTTGGTAAGCTACTGATTTTCCTTATCAAAATCTTTAATTGTTTCTCATCCTTCTTTACAACTCTAGACTCTACTCATGATAATTCTAAAGAACTTTTGTTTATAATTTAATATCGACGATTTTAATTAAAGAAATCTTTTGGTAGGAGAGAATACCATATATATTATGCAAATACATTAGAACACAAGTCATGATGTCGATCTTCCTTGTATTGTGTGGTCGATCAATCATGGTAACAACACCTAACATCAGACATCAAATTGATCTTGATAATCTTTTAGTTTGAACTATCTTTTCTTTTCTCTTTTTTGAGTCCGTTATCTCTCCTGTTACATTAAGCTGAAGCTCATGTTAACTTTTCTTATAAGTCGCAACACTGGAAAACGTTCTACAGTGTTGTTGGGCATTCTCTTCTGAAATCTATGTATAATTCTATGATATGATATCTTGAACCGCATCAACTGGATTCTTGCTTCTTGAGTTGTCTTGCTAGTTTATTGCCATTATCCTCTTCTATGTATACAGGCTATGAAGCATTTGAGAGAATGGCGTTCTATGGCATAGCGTCCAATTTGGTGAACTACCTGACAACCCAACTCCATGAAGACACAGTTGCTTCGGTGAGGAATGTGAATAACTGGTCCGGATCAGTGTGGATTACTCCAATTCTTGGTGCATTCATTGCGGATACTTACCTGGGTCGATTCTGGACTTTTACTGTGTCATCTCTTATATACGTCATGGTAATTATGATTTCTCTCCCACTAAGCATGCTTATAATAGAAATCTTTTATATATAATAAAAAAAGGTCGAATCTGGAAGCGGATGTTCTCTCTACTTTCTACATGGGCATCATTTGCAACATGATTTTTTATAATTCATCTTCCAAATAGACTACACCATCTGTTAGGACCATATTCTAGATTACCTACACTCCAAGGCCAATTAAATTCATTTTTCTGGTGGGACCGATGAATAGCTAGTTCTGGTTACATTGCATGGATGAATGTGAGCTGCATCATTTGCTTTCCACAAAGTCTATGATTCACATTTGGCCCACTGAGAGGGAGAGAAATGGCTAGCCTATATATTATATATATTTATATGTATATGCCCTACTATTAATATTGCTTTAAATTATTGGAAAACGAATTTTATCAATCAAATCAACTACAAAAAAGACCTTAAATCTTGTATTCATCAATAAAAACAGCTCGAAATAATTGGTGATTCAATAAATTTGATACATGTAACTCTTGTNTATATATATATATATATATGAATTATCGAATTCACGTGTATAATATAAATAATTTTTTAT
Source organism: Bursera cuneata (assembly GCA_026212285.1). Taxonomy (NCBI): domain Eukaryota; kingdom Viridiplantae; phylum Streptophyta; class Magnoliopsida; order Sapindales; family Burseraceae; genus Bursera; species Bursera cuneata. The sequence goes on from JANLJB010029517.1 coordinate 7,601, forward strand.
TTATTTCTATACATACTTCATATATATGCGTTGAAACTCATGATGTAGATCATAATCTCCACAGGGAATGATACTTCTCACAATGGCAGCTTCGCTTAAATTTATGAGGCCAACTTGCGTAAATGGAGTCTGCAACAAGGCCTCTTCTTCACAAGTTGCTTTCTTCTACTCGTCTCTTTACATCATCGCAATAGGGTCAGGTGGAACCAAGCCTAACATATCCACTTTTGGGGCAGACCAATTTGATGATTTTGACTCTAACGAGAAAAAACTCAAAGTCTCATTCTTCAATTGGTGGATGTTTAGTACTTTCTTTGGTGCTTTATGCGCCACTCTAGGCCTTGTTTACATTCAAGAGAACTTGGGATGGGGATTAGGGTATGGTATCCCTACAGTTGGTCTGTTATTTTCCTTATTTATCTTCTACCTAGGGACCCCAATTTACAGGCACAAGGTTAGAAAGACTAAGAGCCCTGCAAGGGACTTGATTCGAGTACCCATAGCTGCCTTCAAAAATCGGAAGCTTCAGCTCCCTGATGACCCATCAGAGCTTCACGAGTTTGAGATGAAAGAGTACACTAGTAGCGGGAAACGACAGGTCCTTCATACCCCAGTTTTCAGGTCAGTTCTACTACCAGACATATTTACTTGTCTATTTAATTTCTATATACAGAAATTGTGTCTGCTTGTTCACCACATAATTATGAGAGGATATAACTTATAAGACTCTCTGTATGATGTGGATGAGTAGTGGAAGACTTTGGAGTAGCGAAAAATAAGAAAAACCCTTTTCATTCCAATGAATGATTTGTGGCATGGAATCTAAAGGACAATAAATTATGCCAGAAAGGATTCCAAACGTGCTTTAATATCTTGGTGCTAGAGCACGTGTGAGGGGGGCCTCCCCTTTGATCATGTGCAGGACTAGAAAATCTACTGTGCCAAAGGAAATGGTGGGGCTTTTATATGATTTACTAGCCATTTTCTTAAAAAATTATACCCATGTGCAATGTTCACAGCACTGCTTTTATGAAACTTTAGTGAATGGTCACAATCTTTTGGTCAAGTTGTTCTGGTATAGTTCGGATTTGTCACAGTGAAATGGTGCGTCTAGTGACCCACCAGGGGCACCACAGTACGGAATCCCAAAAGTTATATGTGAAACACATTTTCGAAAAATATTGCGCGTCTCCATTGAAATATTGCAATTGAAGATATGAAATGCTATAAAAACCAACCCTGAAAAATAATAATTAAATTAGGTTACCATCACAACTATACTGCTAGAGGATTAATCGAGTACATTTGAAGTGATATAGAGACTAAGGGGACATTTATTATTATTATTATTATTTGTCTGAAATCTGAATAGGTCTTATTTGACAGTTTGAACATAGATATCTGAACAATGTATTTACGTTTTATTTTTCAAAATCTGCTAATAAGACTTAAATTATTTATTTTTATTTACATAAAAAGTCTAAAAATTAGTAATTTGACATATATGTCTTATTAAGTATTATATGTATTACATACTTTACATGCCATAGAAATGTTTGCAAACAATCCATTAGACATTATTAAATTCAAATTATTATAGTACTATTAGAATTTTATATTTTAGTTAATCTATCTTACAAATAATGTGAAAAAATTATATACATACATACACACACACATATATATATATATATATATATATATATATATATATATATAATAACTGTTTGGTTGCATGATTTCAAATGATTACTAAGAATATGTTTTCTAAACAGAAAATTATTAAAATTTTCTGTTTTTGATTACGGAGATGAGTTTAGAAGAATAATTAATTGCAAGTACAGAGAAAAATAGAAAAAGGTGAAAGATTTTTACAAAATAGGAAATAAATAAAGTAAATAAGGGTATTTAAGCCTATTAAATATAGAAATCTGTTTAAATATTTTTTTTTAGATAAAAACTAAAATTTTTAGTTTTTTTTAATTATATATTTTTATCTGAGAATCAGACTTAAGCTAAGAAAATAAACATGTAAAAATATCTGAAATTTAAAAAATTTTGAAAATAAATTAAATTCATACTTCAACAAAAAAAATAAACAGCCCCTGAATAAAGGCAATATTTAATTAAAATTATACTCATCTCAGGTGCTTGGACAAGGCTGCAATAAAAGATAGCGGAGCATGGGCCACCAACCCGCCATGCACAGTGACTCAAGTAGAAGGAACCAAACTTGTCTTAGGGATGGCCCTGATATGGCTCGTGACCCTAATACCTAGCACCATATGGGCTCAGATCAACACTCTTTTTGTCAAACAAGGTACCACCTTGGACCGTAGTCTGGGCCCTAATTTCCACATTCCAGCAGCCTCGTTAGGGAGCTTCGTGACCCTAACTATGCTCCTTTCTGTGCCGATGTACGATCGTTTCTTCGTGCCATTGATGCGTAAAAAAACTGGAAATTCTAGAGGGATCACACTGCTTCAACGGCTAGGCACTGGATTTTTCATCCAAGTCATAGCAATAGCAGTTGCTTATGCTGTGGAAGTTCGGAGAATGCATGTGATAAGAGTAAAACACGTCGTAGGGCCTAAAGAAATCGTTCCTATGAGCATATTTTGGTTATTGCCTCAATATGTTCTATTGGGGGTCGCTGATGTGTTCAATGCCATCGGATTGCTTGAATTCTTTTACGATCAGTCCCCGGAAGACATGCAAAGCCTTGGAACAACGTTCTTCACTAGTGGGATTGGCGTTGGTAACTTCTTGAATAGCTTTTTGGTCACGATGGTTGATAAGATTTCTGGCAGGAATGGAATGAAGAGTTGGATTGGTGATAACTTGAATGACTCACACTTGGACTACTACTACGGTTTCCTTCTGGTCATATCGGTTCTGAACTTAGGAGTATTTATCTGGGCATCAAGTAGATATGTCTACAAGAGAGAAACCAAAGAAGCCGGTGATGGGAGTGATCAGATGGAGAGCAAAGTCTTAGACACATCTCTAGGGTTACAAGTCTGAAAATGAAAATTATGTAAGCATGACAGTAAACATAAGCTGATAAGCATGATGCCCTTATGATAATTAAGATAAATATGTGCAGAAGTGTTAAATGATTTGGCTGCTATTTTGATTATGCAGGCATTTTCCACAACTTGTTAGCAGGACGCTTGTATAAGTGAATTGGCATTTGGTATCATTTGATATCTCTGCTCACAGCTGTAATTTCATAGATGT
>JANLJB010029518.1:0-15791 GCA_026212285.1 Bursera cuneata
TAGTAAAGATTATTTTTTCATATTTTGTCTCTTATATAATGTCATTTTCTAAAACATTAAATAATAATAATTTAACAAAAATGACAATTAAAATCAATAAATTATTTACAATTACAATATTATTAAACATTTTAAAAATAAAAGTTAAAAAAATAAAAATCAAATCCATCAAAATATTATACAAATCTCTAATTTTTAAATAATTATTTTGAGATTTTGAACCGTACTTTTATAATTTAAGTTTGTAAGATCTTAGAATAAAAATAAAAAAAATTTACGAAATCAACTTTATGATTTATAGATCAAATGTATATAAATGTTGACATGAAAAGTGATTTAAAAACTTGTAATAATTTGGTAAATAAATGTTAGCCTATTTATAAATTAATATAAAAATAATTTTATAAAAAGGCAGGGCTGTAGCCCGGTGTAGGCCACAAAAAGATCGGCCAGCTGGCATATTATATGTCAGAATAAATTTTCTAACTTTATATATTATATGTATTTTTTTATGACGATTCGGTTCACGTGCCTATAAATAATGTTAATGAGTGCGTGAACTACTACAGTCAAGCACTGATAATTCAGAGCAGTACAGAAACTTTGAGAGAGATGGCGGATGCGGATCACCAACCAAATGGAAGCTCTAATGAGGCTAAGATGCCCAAGATAAAGTTTACCGAGTTGTTCATCAACGGAAAATTTGTTGGTGCTATTTCAGGTTTTTCAGTCATCTCTGTATTCTCTCTTTCACCTACACATATATGCAACACACTCTTCTAGTTTTGGAGTAAAACCAGAAACAATTTGATCGTTAAATTAATCTTAAAATGCTAAAAACTGAAATTAGTCCAGTCAGTTATCAATAGGAACAGTGGAATCCAGCTACTTGGATAGTGTTGAACCAGAACCACACACGACTTTCTGATCTGAATCAATATTATAAGCATCATCTTGCATCTTTCCACTTCTGTTAGTATTTTTTTTTTCAGCTGTCCCGGCCGGACTCCCTTTCTGGGTCGGAAAAGATAGAAAGCCCATATTTTTCACTTGAGTTTTTCTTGTTCGGGGTTTTTGACTTTTGTGTATCAGCTAACGTCGTTTCACATGCTGATCAATTTTCCTCACAAGAGAACAACATAGTTTTGCTTTAGGATACTCAAGACTCCACGTTGCAATCGTTTATTTGGTTTTCTTGTTTGATGGATAATATGTTGGTTTACGATTCTTTTTCATTTGATCTGGAAGTTGCTCTTTCTTTATATTGTGACGCGGACGCCTTAGATAATTGAAAATATTGCAGTGGCCTAATGAGTGTATTTACAATGATTATGATATCTTTTTTTATAATAATTTTAATATGTGGTTGGTGAAATATTCGTCACCGTCGTCGTTCGCGTCACGGCAGCTATTTAATTACTTTTGAGTCTATAATAATTGATAGTTAATTACTTTTTTGTTTTTTTTTTTTTTAAATAGGGAAATCTTTCGAGACAATAGATCCCAGGACAGGAGAGGTGACAGCAAGGGTGGCAGAAGGAGAAAAAGACGATGTTGATCTTGCTGTCAAGGCTGCTCGTCATGCCTTTGATCATGGTCCATGGCCACGTCTCTCTGGTGTCGTATGTCAATTTTTCTCCTTTTGTCTTTTTGTTTTACGGGTTATGAACTTGCTTCATCGCTTGGTAAATGCGCAGACTGTCTTATCGTAAACAGATCACACTCTAATCAGAAAAAATTTGACAAAACGTATAACATATCTTTTATTTTATTTTCAAAATGAAAATTATCAAAACAAAAACAAAAAATTCATAATATATATCAAAAGCTTATACTATAAGATTGGAAATGTTAAGGGTAAACCCTTTTTTAATGTATAATAATTTTTTTCTTTTGAAAAAAATACATTAAACTGCATAGTAATTAACAAAAATAGTTTAATTACAGGTGTTTATCATGTACTATCTCATATTTGGAAACTCTCTGAATATTATTTCCATAAGCACTTTTATTTCCGTAAATAATTAAACACTACAAAACAGGTATTAAATTTTTTTTAATATTTATTTTGAGAATAATATTATAAGTGTAAAGTTATAACAAAATTTTGTATCCCAAGTTTATGTAGCATCAAGTGATTGATAAGATAAATATATAAAATCAAAATAATAAATATTGATTTATTCACCTTATCATTCACTTGAATTGAGATAAAAACTTTATATTTATAACATTACTCTATCTTTTAATATACTGCAATCCAATACATCTTTTGATTACTTAATGGTGGTCAGGAAAGAGGAAGGATAATGATGAAATTAGCGGACTTAATTGATGAACATACAGAAGAAATAGCCGCATTGGAAACTATAAATGCCGGGAAGTTGTTCGGTTGGGGCAAGGAGGTGGAAGTTCCTTTTGCGAATAGCATGGTTCGATACTACGCGGGCGCAGCTGATAAAATTCATGGAAAGGTGTTGAAAATGTCACGGCCTTTACAAGCTTACACTTTGCTCGAGCCTGTCGGTGTTGTAGGCCTCATCATCCCGTGGAATTTCCCTACTAGCTTATTTTTAATGAAGGTTAGCCCTGCCTTAGCCGCGGGGTGCACCATGGTCATCAAGCCAGCTGAGCAAACACCCCTTTCAGCTCTTTACGTTGCTCATCTTGCTAAGCTTGTAAGCATAAATTATCAGAGTTTAAACTTCATGATGAAATCCATTTTGACGTGTTATTCACATATATATAGCTAATATAATTCAATTCAGGCTGGTATTCCTGATGGTGTGATCAACGTTGTAACTGGATTTGGACCCACTGCTGGTGCTGCCATTTGCTCACATATGGACATCGATAAAGTAAGATGCAATGTAAAATCTTTTACAACTGTTTTCACTTTTTATATATCTAATATTGGATTGTCAACTTAGAGTGATATTGGTCTTTTCCAGGTTAGTTTTACTGGGTCTACTGAAGTTGGACGTCTAGTGATGCAGGCTGCAGCAACAAGCAATTTGAAAGCAGTTTCGTTAGAGTTAGGAGGCAAATCACCCTTATTGATTTTTGATGATGCTGATTTAGATACAGCTGCAGAAGTTGCTCTTTTCGGCATTTTCTATAACAAGGTAGGTAAATATGAATTTCCTTTCTTTTCATTATGATGCAACTCATTGGGCGGCCTTGGAATATGCCTGTGCTAACTTTTTCTCTTTTGTTTTTTCTAGGGAGAAATTTGTGTGGCAGGTTCTCGTGTTTTTGTTCAGGAAGGGATTTATGATGAACTCGTTAAAAAGTTGGTTGAAAAGGCAAAAGCTTGGGTAGTTGGGGACCCTTTTGATCCTAATGTTCGTCAAGGACCGCAGGTAACGATGGAGAATTAGCTAGCGAATTAAACGCCTACGCCCATATGTAATGTTGGATGTAAATTGTGATGTCATTTGTAATCAATTACATTTGATTTACATATAACAGAACTTATATGAACCCAACAATGAAACAGGTTGACAAGACTCAATACGACAGAATTCTTTCTTACATTGAGCATGGCAAAAGAGAAGGAGCCACATTGTTAACAGGGGGTAAGCCTTGTGGCGAGAAGGGATATTATATTGAGCCGACAATTTTCACTGATGTCAAGGTAACTTTCTCAACAGTATAGTACTTGGAATCTGAATTACAGTGTTATGATTGGGGTTGAATTCTTTATCTATTTGTTTCACAATTTGTGCAGGAGGACATGCTAATAGCAAGGGAGGAAATTTTTGGACCTGTGATGTCATTGATGAAGTTCAAGTTAGTGTACTCTTTCCCCTTGAGAAGAGAAAATTAGATACTCTTGGAGCTGATTTTATTAAATTTTTGTTTTGATAACGTTAAAATAAATGGTTCTCTAACAGCGAATTAATGAGCAATTGCAGGACTATCGAAGAGGCAATTAAGAGTGCCAACAATACAAGATACGGCCTAGCAGCAGGCATCGTGACAAAGAACTTGGACGTGGCTAACACTGTTTCAAGATCAATTCGTGCTGGCATTATATGGGTCAATTGTTATTCTGCTTTTGATGCGGATTGCCCTTTTGGAGGATATAAGATGAGTGGGTTCGGAAGGGACCTGGGCTTGGATGCTCTCTACCAGTATCTTCATGTTAAGTCTGTTGTAACTCCCATTTACAATTCCCCTTGGCTCTGAACACACATGGGTTCAAATATGACTCAATAAGCCTTTGGCAAAAGTGTCCCAACTCGAGCCTTCGAGAGCTGTAGACAATAAAAGATTCTGCGTCAGTTTTGAACGCTATAATTTAAATGTATGTTCTTCATTATCAGCTAGAATTCAATCAGTTGCATAGTGAGCTGACTTCACACCTACACAAGAAAGCAATTTGAGTTTGAGCTTATGCAGAGGAAAGATGTGCTATTCTGTAATCTTTTGATAAATAAAAATAAAAATAATAATAATGTTTGAATTTTGTTGTAAGCATACGTAATTGGAAGAGATGAGCAACTAACTTCTAAATATAAAATTTTTGACATAATTAAAGAATGAATATTTTATAACATTGTGTATTAGAATATATAAAAAAATAATTATTTAAATATAAATAGCTCCACCGAAAGCATAGTGGTAGAAGATTCTATTAATATTTGCATTATCCAAAAATGATATCCTGATTCATGCGTATGTAAAGATCATGATATATAGTTGGAATCACATTCATCATGTTAATATGGAAGCTATATTTTAGGTAAGTGAAATGAATATCTATTTAAGATAAGAAAATAGTTTAATTAAATCTTAAATTAAATGAGTCGTAAAAAAAGGGAAATCCAACAATTTAGATCACTAATAACAAAAAATAGTTTATAAAATTTTGTAGTATGAAAACGAGGACTATACCACATAAATTTTTATGCTAATTGATTTATTATTTATTGTTTTATCTTCTTTTCAAATTTAAGTTGCGGGACTTGTTGGTTTATTATTTTCTTTCATAACATATCATATATGCATATACAGTAGGCGGGTATGGTGCAAGTGGTTTATATATTTAATTATGCAAATGAAATGAAATTATTAATGACCAATAATAAATTCTATTGACTTTTGAAATATATATTCCCTCTTGCATTGTATTAAGCAAAAACGAAGCTGACTTCAGCTATAGATGGTCACATCGCGTGTGTTGGTCAAATCTCTCTCAGTTCTTGAATTTTCCCTTAAGTTGATGCTGTGAAACTCGCAGATCGACGCAGCAAGTCTTGAATGACAGCCTCTTTTCATGTAATATTTTGTCCCTATCTCTGTGATTAGATAATATTTTTAAACTATCATGTCCCTATAAGTTATGCGTATTTCTGCGTTTCAGAAGTTACTACAAGCATAAGCGCCTTCACAGATTCAGAGTACACACACTTTGAGAGATATGGCGAATATTCATCAGCATCCCAACGGAAGCTCTGAGCCTAAGATGCCCGAGATAAAGTTTACCAAGTTGTTCATCAACGGAGAATTTGTTGATGCCATTTCAGGTTTCTCAGTCATCTCTATATTCTCTCTCACATACACACACATATAGTTCATCACGTGCCGCTAGATAATTCGACTTTGTGCCCTTTTCCTCACCACAGGAAAAGGAGGTTTTGAATTTTGCTTTCTAGTCAAAAAAATTTTCTTCATATAATTAATGATACCCTTTTCAGTCCCCCTTCTCGACCGGGAAGCTAATGTGCCAATTAAACGAGTCTTTGTCCTTATACCATAAAAGGTTATCTTTCTTGATAGTGCGATATATCTATTGGCTGGATTAGATTATTGAAGATTTAGAATGATTTTTCTTGTTTAAAATTTAATTACCAAATTGGTAAGTTTGTTTGTCATCATCGTTCACCTCAATAACGTCAAAATCGATGAACCCTTTATTTAGATTTTGGACTAAAATAATGAATTCTTTTACTAGGGAAAACGTTTGAGACGATAGATCCAAGAACAGGAGAGGTGATAACAAGGGTGGCAGAAGGAGATAAGGGGGACGTGGACGGTGCTGTTAAGGCTGCCCGTCGTGCCTTCGATCACGGTCCATGGCCACGTTACTCTGGTTTTGTATGTTAATTATTCTCCTTTTCTTTATTATGGTTTATAAAAAATATATCTTATCCAAGTAGTCAGTAGAAATCAATCAAATCAACAAGTTATTGAATAATTGTTTATCATATAATCAATCAAAAAAATATATATATAATCACCATAAAATTACAAAATTAATATATTAATATTTATCATATAAAAATGTAATTAAAACCTAAAGTTTTTTTATTAAATATTGATGAAACTAAGTGATATATTAAAGTTGCATTTTTATTGACAAATCATTCTGTTTATGAATATTTTTTTAAAATCTTATATTACTTTTATATTAAATATTACATTAACCTGTTGAATTTTTATTAGTTATATGGATATATTTTAAATTATTTAGTTTTTTTGGGTTAAAAATTTAAGTATATTAGTTTAAAATAGCGTGTGAAGAGTATTTAATGGGTTCAAAAAACCTCGCCCTTTAAAAAATAACATTTCCAATGTAGTTATAAAACTCAGAATTAATCATAATACAAATTGATTATTTTATTAGGTTATAATAAGATTGAGAATTTTTCCTTATAAGCATATAACAAATTTTTATTTTTTATTTAAGGGGTGAAAGTAATTGATTAGACAATAAAAAAAATAAAATTCTATTAAATTTTAAAACACGAAGTTATTTTTTCACGTAACCTAAGATATCGTGCTTCCGAGCACATCCTTAATCATACAATTAATTATTAGTTTTGATTACTGAATGGTGATCAGGAAAGAGGAAGGATAATGATGAAATTTGCGGACTTAATTGATGAAAATATAGAAGAATTAGCCGCATTGGATGCTATTGACGCTGGGAAGTTGTTCAGTTTGGGCAAGGCCGTGGACATTCCTGAGGCAGCTAACACTCTTCGTTACTACGCGGGTGCAGCTGATAAAATTCATGGCGAAGTGTTGAAAATGTCACGGCAATTACAAGCTTACACTTTGCTTGAGCCAATCGGTGTTGTAGGACATATCATCCCCTGGAATTTCCCTACTGCAATGTTTTTCATGAAGGCTAGTCCAGCCTTAGCAGCAGGGTGTACCATGGTCATCAAGCCAGCTGAGCAAACGCCCCTTACAGCTCTCTATTATGCTCATCTTGCCAAGCTGGTGAGCATAAATTATCTAATTTTCAGAGTTTGAGCATATAAGACTCATGTAATGTTACTTATATACATAGCAAATGTAATTCAATTTAGGCTGGTATTCCTGATGGAGTGATCAATGTTGTAACCGGATTTGGACCAACTGCTGGTGCTGCCGTTGCCTCGCATATGGACATTGATAAAGTAAGATGGAATACCAAAATCTTTTTACAATTGTCTTCACTCTTCATTCAATTTTGGATTGTCAATTTAGTGATCCTGGTCCTTCCAGGTTAGTTTCACAGGGTCTACAGAAGTTGGACGTGTAGTGATGCAGGCTGCAGCAACAAGCAATTTGAAAGCAGTTTCACTGGAGTTAGGCGGCAAATCACCTCTCCTGATCTTTGATGATGCTGACTTAGACAAAGCTGCGGATATTGCTCTTTTGGGCATTTTGTATAACAAGGTAATATCAATTTCCTTTCTTTTTCTTATGCTGTAACCAATTTGGCCTTGAAATGCAGCATGGTTAACTTTTTCTGTTTTGTTTTCATTTTTATAGGGAGAAGTTTGTGTGGCAAGTTCTCGTGTTTTTGTTCAGGAAGGGATTTATGATGAATTTGTTAAAAAGTTGGCAGAAAAGGCAAAAGGTTGGGTAGTCGGGGACCCTTTTGATCCTAAAGTTCGTCAAGGACCGCAGGTAATTCTAGACCCTAAGACGTGATGAATTTCAAGTTCTGCAGTAGATTGATCTATACAATGGCAAAGCCTAAACTTAAATTTAGCTAGCAAAATTCCCTTGGAAGTAAATTTTAATGTACAAATTGAAACAGGTTGACAAGAAGCAGTTTAACAGAATTCTTTCTTATATTGAGCTTGGAAAAAGAGAAGGAGCCACCTTGTTAACAGGGGGTAAGCCCTGTGGCGAGAAGGGATATTATATTGAGCCTACAATTTTCACTGATGTTAAGGTGAACTTTCTCAACAGTATACTCCCTGAAGTCTGAAGTGTAATGTTATGATTGGAGTTAAATTCTTTAACTATTTGTTTCATAATTTGTGCAGAAGGACATGCTAATAGCAAAGGATGAAATTTTTGGACCCGTAATGTCACTGATGAAGTTCAAGTTAGTATCCAGTCTTATCTTTTTTCATTTGAGAACTTCTGATGACCCTAAAAGCCCAAGCTCAATCAGGGCAGAAAAATAGATACCCTTAGCGCTGATTTTATTCTATATTATAAAATGCACTTTTTTCTAATTGCGAATTGCTGAGCAATTGCAGGACTGTCGAGGAGGCAATTGAGAGTGCCAATAATACAAGATACGGCCTAGCAGCGGGCATCGTAACAAACAACTTGGATGTGGCTAACACAGTTTCAAGATCAATTCGTGCTGGCGTTATATGGATCAATTGTTATATGGCTTTTGACAAGGACTGCCCTTACGGAGGATGCAAGATGAGTGGATTTGGAAGGGACCTTGGTCTTGAAGCTCTTCACAAGTATCTTCAACTCAAGTCTGTTGTAACTCCTATTTATAATTCTCCATGGCTCTGAACAGATGGTTTTCCATATACGACTTAATAAGCCTTCTGGAAAAATATATAAGGAAAAGAGTTTCCAGTTTGTGGACTGCAATTTTCTCATTAATAAATGCAGATTTTTGCGTTGGATTTGAACGCTATAGTTCAAAAGAATAATATTAATTTTACAAATTATTTATATTACGTTTGATGATATAATCATTCGTCCACTAATACTATGATTACGTTTATTTTTAAACCAGCCGTGATTGTGATTAGTATATTTCTCTTTATCGGTGATACCCACTCTATTTATCTCATTAAAGGCATATATATTCTCCATCGACCTCAGTTGGTATCCATTAACAAAAGCATCGATGGGGAGAGAAAAGACAAATAAAGCAAGGATAGGATTCATTAGGAATTAGGTGGGGGATCTTTAGGAGTATGGTAAATGTCAATTTTAACATCTACTTCGCCTTAATATTGAATTTGATCCCACTTTCTCTATTGATGGATTTTAGTGGAGGAAATTATGAGAAATGATTCAAAATTAGGGGTCATTTTAAAATAATTAATCTTTTGGTTTTCTTTGATTTACTTAACCAAACTTAGGTGAATGATAATTATACTCATAGCTTCCTCTTATCTCCATCTATAGATTATCTGACAATGGTTCGACGATGGTCTGACAACTATCTGATAATTTTAGTGACCGTCCAACAAAGTTCAAGGATGATTCGATAAGTCTGACGACTATCAAACAAGTTCAGTGACTATCACATAATGGTCTGATTAGTTGATAATTGTTCGATGAGTTCAATAACATCCGACGATGGTCTGACAAATTTAACAACTATCTAACAAATATTTTGATGACCATCTGATATGTCTGACTATTGTTGGATGAATTTTTGGGTGACCATCTAATGGTTCTGGTGGCTATTAGGTTGAAAATATTAAAGAATGAAAGATATATTTATATATTATATATAGAGGTGTATCATGATCGTAGAACTAGAAATAGATAGACAAATTAAAAAAAAAAGACCTTGGGGTTGATTAGTTTCCAAATGATCCCCTAATTTTGGGTTATTTCTCCTAATTCCCCATTTGAGTGTTACAACTTACAACCAAGCATAAGGGGATATACTGATTTTCAGATTAAGGAAAGATGAGTAATCATCACGCCAATGGAAGCTCTGATGAGGCTAAGATGCCCAAGATAAAGTTTACCAAGTTATTCATCAACGGAGAATTTGTTGATGCTATTTCAGGTTTCTCAGTCTACCTATATTCTCTGTGTTACACACTTCTTATTTGGTGATAAAATCAACTTCAAATAGCTTTTCGCTTGTATCGCTCTTTTTTACTCTTTTAATTTCTTCGTAAGGTTCAGTAGTATTCCATTTCTTTGTTGCATCTGAGTCGTTGCTCATATAATTACATATTCCCAGAAAATTTGACTAAGATGCTATTCCATGCTGGTAATTAGAGTAGGAAAACATTTTATAAACATGGAAGAAGCTGAAAGAACAGATACGTATATACAAGGAAGGGAAAGTACAATTTGGTTGTTACATCTTCAGGTGCTGGAAGTCCAGCTAATCATGAAGCATCGGTAGAATCCAGCTTCATGGTCAATGAAGAAATTTTTAAGGTTTTACTTTAAGCCCATACTTAGAAGCTTAAACTTAACATGAAATTAGAGCTATATCACCTTAACGGTAATAGGTTTGTCCGCTGAAGATATAGCACTTTTGTGCATATTTATTTATTTATTATTATTATTATTATTTTTGCTAGGAGAAGTCCACTTAGTTCTGTCATCTTCTCCACTTTTATTTTGATATACACAGACCTGTTTCTCATTGAACTGTTTATTTGGAATTTAGTTTAAAATAATGCATTCTTTTTGTAGGGAAAACGTTTGAGACAATAGATCCAAGGACAGGAGAGGTGATAGCAAGGGTCGCAGAAGGAGATAAGGAGGACGTCGATGTTGCTGTCAAGGCTGCTCATCATGCCTTCGATCATGGTCCATGGCCACGTTTCTCTGGTTTTGTATGTCAATTTTTCTCCTCCTTTTTTTGTGGTGGCTTGATTTGTTATCTAAAGAATATATATTTCTATTCTTCACAACATATCACTTCAGTTTATATTTTTATTTGTTTACTTATTTTTGGTAGTTTCTTAGAAGTAATAATTCTTTTATTTCCAATTTACTTATAAAAGTCAAAGTTAATTATAATCATTGACTTCTTTAATCTGTTCTCGATAATAAATTGGAACATAATAATATCTCTTTTATTATATAATATAAGTTTATATATTCTTTTCCTTTCAGATTTAATATTCCTCATAGAGAATTAGATATTGATTCTCTTATCAGATTTAGTATTATATTGAGAAAGCTTTGAGTAAAAACCTAATTTATAAGCATACATATAGAAATACTACATGAAAATACAGTATAATTAATAACAAAAAAAACTTATGTGAGTTTAAGTTAAGCCTTCTAAATAGATATAAAACTGCTTATAACTTTTTTTTTTTTTTGAAAGATATTGTACTTCCAAAACATCCTTAATCAAACAGTTAATTTATTATCTTTGGTTACTTTACTGAATGGTGATCAGGAAAGAGGAAGGATAATGATGAAATTTGCTGACTTAATTGATGAAAATATTGAAGAATTAGCCACATTGGATACGATTGATGCTGGGAAGTTGTTCGGTAGGGGCAAGGCCATGGACATTCCTCAGGGAGCTAACTTACTTCGTTACTATGCTGGTGCAGCTGATAAAATTCATGGAGAAGTGTTGAAAATGTCACGGCAGTTACAAGGTTATACGTTGCTTGAGCCCATTGGTGTTGTAGGACATATCATCCCCTGGAATTTCCCTACTGGCTTGTTTTTTGCAAAGGCTAGCCCGGCATTGGCAGCAGGCTGTACCATGGTCATCAAGCCAGCTGAGCAAACACCCCTTTCAGCCCTTTATTATGCTCATCTTGCTAAACTGGTCAGCATAAATTGTATACTTTCAGAGTTTAAACCTATAAAACTCATGTTATGTTATTTATATATATAGCTAATACAAATTCAATTCAGGCTGGTATACCTGATGGAGTGATCAATGTTGTAACTGGATTTGGACCTACTGCTGGTGCTGCTATTAGCTCGCATATGGACATTGATGCTGTAAGATGCAATATAAAATTTTTAGAATTTTTTTCAGTTTTCATCTAATATTGGATTGTCATTTTGTGGTCTTGATCTTTTTCAGGTTAGTTTTACAGGGTCCACAGAAGTTGGACGTCTAGTCATGCAGGCTGCAGCAACAAGCAATTTGAAAGTAGTTTCACTGGAGTTAGGCGGCAAATCACCACTCCTGATTTTTGATGATGCTGATTTAGATACAGCTTCAGATCTTGCTCTTTTGGGCTGTTTGTATAACAAGGTAGATATGATTGTTCTTTCTTATTCTTATAGCTAATTGGGCCCTGGAATGTACCTGAGCTAACTTTTCCTATTTCAATTTCATTTTTATAGGGAGAAGTTTGTGTAGCAAGTTCTCGTGTTTATGTTCAGGAAGGAATTTATGATGAATTTGTTATAAAGTTGGTGGAAAAGGCAAAAGCTTGGGTAGTTGGGGACCCTTTTGATCCTGAAGTTCAACAAGGACCGCAGGTATTAACAGGGAATTAGCTAGTAAAATGGCCTTAGGTAACGTTGGGAGTAAATTGCAAATGTCATTTGTAATTGACTTTGTAAAATATATATTGAAGGATTTATACATAACAGAACTTCTATGAACCCAACAATTTGAAACAGGTTGACAAGAAGCAGTTCAATAAAATTCTCTTGTATATTGAGCATGGCAAAAGAGAAGGAGCCACCTTGTTAACAGGGGGTAAGCCCTGTGGCGAGAAGGGATACTATATTGAGCCTACGATTTTCACTGATGTTAAGGTGAACTTTCTGAACAGTATAGTACTTGGAATCTGGAGTATAATGTTAGGATTGGAGGTAAATTCTTTAACTATTAGTTTCACAATGTGCAGGCGGACATGCAAATAGCAAAGGATGAAATTTTTGGACCTGTGATGTCATTAATGAAGTTCAAGTTAATATCCAGTCTTATCTTCTTTCATTTCAGAACTTCTGATGACCTAACTTCCAAGCTCAATCAGGGCAGAAAAATATAAATTTTATTAAACGTTTAGGTATGATAACCTAAAAATGCGGAGTATTCTAATCGCGAATTGATGAGCAATTGCAGGACTATCGAGGAGGCAATTAAGAGTGCCAACAATACAAAATACGGCCTAGCAGCGGGCATCCTAACAAAGAACTTGGATGTGGCTAACACTGTTTCCAGATCAATTCGTGCTGGCATTATATGGATCAATTGTTATTCTGCTTTTGATAGGGACTGCCCTTACGGAGGATACAAGATGAGTGGATTTGGAAGGGACTATGGTTTGGAAGCTCTCCATAAGTATCTTCAAGTCAAGTCTGTTGTAACTCCCATTTACAATTCTCCTTGGCTCTGAACAAACCTGGGTGTCAAATGACTGAATATCCGTTCGTTGATTGCAAATTATTCGTATTTGTACAGGTTAAATCAGGTTTATCCAAATCTGATCCAACCCTCGTCCGTCCCTAATTGGCGTATCATGTTTTCGATAGCTAAATTATCGGCCGCACCGTGGTAAGTGCATACTCAATAGCTAAAGAAATTTGCGGTTGAACATATCTAAATCTGTCGTGTAAAAACATGAATAACAATGAAAATGTATCCACAGCAGTTGCACGAAGTTGAAATTGATTGAGAGATTGAATGGTGGAATTTGCTCTTGCTTCTGCGTTTACATATGTTGGTTTTTTTTAGCAGCCAATGTGATATGTACAGAATCCTCCAATATCTATTCCACTTAATAATCAAAGCCCAATTCAGTTCCATACAGTTATGACAAACTCGTTGCAAGATAAACTAGAAATTAGCAACGATCAGCATTTCATTAATTTTAATCCCACAAACATTAGCTTATTTTCATATCTTTCTACAAAGTACAACCTAAAGGTTGAAAACCCACAAAAGTATATGCAAATATCAAGCAACAACACGCAACACATATATCCAAACTTTAAAAAAACACTACGACATTGTTTCAACAGTTGTCATTTGCCACTTTTTCCTCTCAGCTTCACGCCAAGAGCCTTCTCCATCTTTGCCAAAACCGCTTGGGTGGGTACAGCCTTTCCATTTTCATACTCCTGAACCACCTGAGGCCGCTCGTTTATCAGTTTAGCCAGCTCCGCTTGGCTCATCTTCTTCTCCAGCCGCGCCTTTTGGATTGCCTGCCTCACCTCAGTCGGCACCCTGTCCAGCGTCCCCGGCTCGGTGCCCTCGTCCAGCTTTCTCGCGTTGACGGCCGGCGTGGTCTTCCTGTTTGAACCGGCGTCGAACTTCTTGATAGTCTGGACCGGAGCGCCGGACCTCAGCGCCTGGTTCACCGCCTTCGAGTCTCGCAACTCTTGCGCCTTGGCCTTGGACTTGTGCAGCACCACAGGCTCCCAGTCCTGAGTGATCGCCCCAGGATATCTACTCGGCATCTTTGCTGAACAATAACGAAAGCACCAGCAACACAGGGAAATGTAACTATCTTCAAAGGAAGTGTGTCTGATCCAACCCTTGATAGCTTATATACAGAGCTATTGTCCAGAAAGTTCTGCTTCTGCAAGCTTCGCAGGAGTAAAGCTCAAAAACTGCTATTAAATGTATGACATGGCAACTTCTTATTGGTGAAGGCTGCTGACAAAAAAACTAGCCAAGCGTGTTATACACTTATACGTGATCCCCAAGGAAAATAAAAATGTCAGTTATGTGATGACGTGCTGTTCTTTTATTGGTGAAGTTTGAGGGTAATATTGACTTTGCAATTGGTTGCTCAATCGAACGGCTTAGAAAGCTTCTTTGAAATCAACGGCCACGATTGATATTTCATACTGCGCTTTTCGAGATCAAAATACTCCAAAGGGCGTAAATTGGCGCCAATTTTTCGCTTTCCTCTTTACGTACCTGACATCTCTCTCGCTGGTAGAGCGGCAATCTGAAATGCAGCGCCAAAAAACTATCCTCTCATTTTTTCGGAAACCGTCGCCGGATATCCACGATTCCGCCGCCGGAGACATGCCTGGAGGGCGGAGCGACTCTCACTTCCCGCCGAAGCAGCAGAACCTAAACGGCGACTCTTCTCACCATTGTACAGAGGACGCGTCTCTGGAAATCAGCGGAACCGATACTCCGCCAGAGAAGGTGCCACGTAAGATTTTACCGGTGAGCTTCAAGGCGAATGAGGAAATCAGAGGAGCTTCTTCACTTGTCTCGAGTATTATGCATAAATTTGTGAAGGTTGATAGCAGACAAAATGCTAATGGAAGGTATTTTCTTTCATATTTTAGGATTTTTTCTGGTTAAATTTTGGTTGTTAGTACAACTATTTCTTGCAATTTTCACGGTTTTGTTTGCTCATAAGTTTTTGGAAAACCAAAAAAAAGTGAACTCTAGGAGTTGCTTTGAGAAAGCTGCCGAGTACTTGGAGCTATCGAGTTGGCTCGTTTGATAGCTCGGCAGTGCTAAACTGTCGTCGAGAGCGCAAACATCTAACAAGATATCAAGTTGTTAATGATGCTAGATAGCTCTTGAGCAATGTTGTTGAGCTATGGAATATTAGGTCTAGATGTAGAAACTAATGTAAATTTTGTATTTTATATTCAACTTGGCCTTTTTTTTTTTTTTTTTGGTATTCACANGCCTTTTTTTTTTTTTTTTGGTATTCACACACACACACACACATACACACACACACACACACACACACACACATATATATATATATTTAAACATGCCTTAGTCACATTCTTGTGTATTTTTCTGATATTTTAAGCGGATAATATATTTCTGTTATAGTGTTCGATTAGTTACTAATAGTGCTACCGTGCGAGTTCAAATTTTTTATTTGAAACTTTATGTTATAACACTAAATTGTGCA
>JANLJB010029519.1:0-10123 GCA_026212285.1 Bursera cuneata
AATGCAGAGACTTACAGTGAAGGGTTTGATTACTGTGAATGTAGTAAGAAGGGACCAGAGCACTGGGGAGACCTGAAGCCTGAATGGTTTGCATGTAAAAATGGAACTAGGCAATCTCCGATACCCATTTGGAGAAGAAAAGTGAAAGTAATCCGGGATGACGGAGATCTAAAGAGAAGTTACAAGCCTGCTAAGGCAATTTTAAAGAATAGAGGCTTTGAGATTATGGTAATCGTCTAATTGCCTGCTTGAATTGTTTTTTCTTGAGATTCTGGTAATCGGCAATTTTATATCAATGCATGCTTGAATAATCGCAGCTTCGATGGCCCAAATACAGCGCGGGAAAGATCAAAGTGAGTGGCAACGATTACTTTCTCGTTGAAGCACACTGGCACTCACCTTCCGAGCACACCATTAATGGCAAAAGGTATCAAAATAAAAATATATATTAACAAATATTTAGTTTCAGCAATTTCATATCTTTTATATTTTTTTTTCATTGTATGTTAGATATGACTTGGAGCTACACATGGTTCATGCAAACCGGAACCCCATAGTAGAAAACAACGTTAGTATTGTTGCAATCCTTTACAAGATCCATCATGACCCAGATCCTTTTCTTTCCAAGGTAAAAATGAACTTATTTTTTTAACAGAAAAAAAAAAATCATCAGAAACCAATTAATATCATCTCTAACTCTCATAGTTGTCTTGAAAAATTTATATATAACATCACTAACATTTATACATATATTATTGATGATGAACAGATAATCAGAAGTATAAAGTCGATAGCAGATCATCGGGGTGCAGAGACAAAGGTAGGAAAAATTGATCCAAACAAGATAATAAAGAAGGATGGAAAGAGCTATTATAGATATGAGGGTTCACAAACTACGCCTCCTTGTTCTGAAACTGTTATATGGACAATCAAGAAAAAGGTACCTAATTCTTTATTTAATTATTATTATTATTTTACTAGGAATTAAAACTTACATGCATGAATTTTAATTGAAAATAGATAAAGACTGTTTCGTCGAATCAAATACTAGCACTTCGAAAAGCCGTCCTCCATGTAAGTAGCTAGAGAAACACAACTTGAATTACAAATGTTAATTCAAGCACTCTAACCTTTGTTTATAAACCTGAATGCAGTGCGCTGAGGAGAACGCAAGGCCATTACAAGCAGTCAATAATCGAATAACTAAACTTTATTACCCAGACGACTAATATACAGATGTGAAATCATGAATAATTGGTTGTCTTCTTAACTGATTTTATGCACTTTTATAACAGAAGAAGGGCCTCCAGAGTTTACCCCTCACATGACCATCAAATGGAGTTCAATTGGTTATGGACAATGAAAGTGTTTTGTTTTGATCCGTCACACATGAGCAACTTTAAGAACTCGAGCGTTTAGATTAATGGTAAGTTAAGATGATACTAGAACAAAAGCTCCGAAGTTCAACTCGAACGAAAGTAAATGTTCAGTTTGCTCCACATTGTACATGTGAGAAACTTTAAGAACTTAAGCCTTTAGATTAAATAATAACTTTACAATTACGTAGGTCAAAGAAGTGTTTTGGTATAATTCATATTACACATCAAACATGCCCTTAAACATTTAGTTTAAGTGCAAACTTAACAATTACTTAAAAAGATCCAACTTTGAACCATACATGAACTACTTTATAACTAAAGGTCTAAAACTTTGCATCTACTTGTATTAGACTGCAGAAAAACTGAACTAATCACTATTCATAATTATAGGTATGAACCTGGTCCAAAAGCTTTAAGGTTGTTTGCAGACCCATGAAATCAGAATATAAGAAAATAAATAAATCTTTTTATTATTATTATTGATAAAGCCCTCCAAGGCTCCAACAGATCATCCTTCCAGAAAAAGATAAACAGAACTCCAGGTTGAGCACCTACTTTAACAAACAAGTGAAGATGCGGAATAATGACTGTCAAAGAATGAAGGAATCAATAACCAGCCCCTCCCTCCACTGTCTTGGGTGTTGTTTCCTCATCTGAGGACTTAATATCAGATGCAAACCTTTAAGTAGGTATCATATTGCAACAGGTTTCATTGTAGAAAGCCAGTCATGTCACCATCTCAGAGATCCCTGATGAGCATGATGCAGGACCTCCCCGCGTCTGCCTTGTATTGTATGAATTACATTTTAGGCATTTGCGTGCCACGATGTGAAAATTTACCTCTGATGATTCCCCACAGTCATTACACAGAATCCAAACCTAATCAATGATAAAACCAGAATGTAAAATTAACAAACTGAAAACTAGTTGTAGAAATCAGATATTACAACCATTTAATTCCTTACCATCTTATTATCATATATTTGAGGCATGGGTGTCGATGCAACCTGAATTATGTTTTTAAATAATTTTTGTTAGCAATTATAACACAGATAGAAGGTGCAGGAACATTAAAATTATTGCAAAATTCCATGTTCTATGAAGCACAGAAACACGTCTCAGATGTGTGTGTTTGTGTGTGCAAACATACTAATACCTCTTGGTCAAGTTTTGCCCACACCCGGGACATATCACAGTATGATTTTGAGCAAACAGGGCAGGCATACCTGAAAGAACTTTGTTAAAATAAAACCCAGCTGCTCAAGAATTATATAAAGAAATTATAAGGAAATCACTGTAGAAAAACTAGTAACTAGAAAACAACAGGCAATGTGAGAAGCTCACTGGAGATGCCGCTCCATCTCCTCCACACATTCCAAATGTATAGTATGTCCACATTGCAGAACGGTGATATCTTTTGTTGTATCAAATAGGAACTATGCAACAAAAAATGAGTTAGTTCATCATAAAGTAAGACTTTTTGGATCATTCTAGTTAAGATTTTTATTCATTAAACTTACCTCAAAGCAAACTGGACAATTATGGTGCATTGCTCTTTCCACACATTTGTGTGAATCTTTCAACAACTTTGAATAGCAACAACCTAAAAATGAAAATGACCTCCATGATTACGCAAGCACCAATTAGGGATTTCTCAAACAATGAACAATTAAAGCTGCAGTCTCACCACATTTATTGCAATGGAAAAAGTTCTCCTCTCCTCCAGTTCTACAATACCAAACACAGCAATTTAGATAAAATGCCTAAGAACAACCAAATAAAATGAACTAAGGGCCAAGAAAAAGCTGCTAGAGGAAAGAATTTAACCTGCATATACCACAATCATTGCAATGGTACTGTTTCTTTGAAACCTAGTAAAATAGAATAGTCAAACAAACCAGAAAAAAGTATTTAACGTGCTACAAAATTTGAGAAATTTTGACCTAGCTGGCTTACATCATCGTCAAAGAACTTGCATTCGAAGCAAAAATACTCCCCCATGCAAACCCCACAATTAATGCAATGTTGTTGAACCTGATGGAAGTCAATGAAAAACCACCAAAATCCAGTCATAAACTTTATTCATCATGTTCTAAATGCCGTGGTTGCTTTATAAGTTGTTACTAGTATCAGAAAAGAAATTTTAAAGACTTACATCTTGTTCTGTGTCACACAAGGAACAAATGACCTGTGAACAAACAAAAAACAAAAATAACATTGAACTAGTGCCATTGATATAATTCAAGAGAATGCAATTACGATACGAACTTGACCAAGAGAGAAAATATCTAATAACATCATTTCTTATACGCATTTATTTTTTGAATATTCTCTTCTACCGCATCCAACCAAAACTATTTCCTAAAAGAGTCTCCGAGAAAACAAAAGATAGACATTCCTTATCCATAGTGTCCTCAACTTTTTCATGCAATTAAGAACTTTCAGCCTGGCACCAAAACATTCAAAAGGAATCTAATCTATCTTCCCTTTAACTTTTCAACCTGTTATGTTAAACAAAAGAGCATATAAAACAAATTTCCAAAGCTCCATTAAATTCATAATCATGTTATAGTAATATAACTAGAACGATTATGAATGAATTCCATAAAGAATTAGAGATGAACTCCAAAAGACAACTAACCCTTTTCAAATCATGGCGAGGAACATCGTGCCGATCAAGTGGATCAACTTCCATTGAATTCTGTTTAAAATAAATAACGTAACAATAATGATAACAAAATCTCCATCTAATAACAGTGGGCTAAGAAGAAAATTATGAGCGAATAAAAGACCTTTGCTTCGTTGTGGCAATGCCTGCAATCGAATATCTCATCACAACATGGAGTTCTAATTTTGCATCTTCTTCTATAATGCGAGCACCTTAATATGTAGCATATATGAGCACAGTTTCAAGGAAACTAAACAACAAAAGTAGAAATACAGAAATTGATTTTGAATATGAAGAAATAGACAATTACCCAGCACCATTCCCCATCAGAGACGAAACTTTGAGCTCCAAACCGCTCTCCATTCCCTTCAAGTTAAATTATATATTAACCTGAAACCCACAAAGCAACAGGTTCAATAACCAACCTAAAACACAATTCAGCTTTTTTTAATGAAAAAAAAAAACAACAACAACAACGAACCCAGATGGGTTATGAGCGATAATTGAACTGGAGGAAGGGACTTGCAAATGGGGTGTTTCAAAGAGAAGAAGAGGAGCAGGAGAAGGAAATGACAAATGAGGCCACTAGAAATTTATAAAATTCAACATATGCCCAAGAATTGAGAGTTGATTTGAATTAAAATATTATTATGAAGCGACACGCCAGCGTTGGCCGGTCGACTGTAATCATTGAACGGAGAAAAATAATTAATAATACTGATGAGAGAGAAGGATTTATATGCAACGAGGACGGTTCGATCATGCGGAATGGAAGACACTGTAACCTAAGTTAACGTACCGGTGGGTTAAAATAAACCTTCCAGTTGAGTTGAGTTGAGTTTCTTGCTATGGCAGGCACCCAACTGTTAAAGAAAAAAAGAGTTGTTAGTTTTGATTTGAACAGTTATGAAGGAAGGGCAGACACGCGCGTCCTAGATTTATTATTTATATGGGGATGAGTTTAGTTGAGTGTCAAACTTGGTTGGCGGGAAAGCGCGTGTGACAATGTTACTGTTGCTTTAACTCTTATCTTTGGGGAACTCCTACGCCAGTCTGGTAACAGTACGGAGCATATTATTCTTTAAATTATTTGATGTGACATCAATTGATTACGAAAAAAAATTATATAAATAACATGATTCTAATATTTGTCATATACCTATCAATTGAATATACAATTTCTTGCACCAACATAATCACTAAGCAAAGCTATTTTTTTAAGAAGATATCACAAATCTCTATCCCAAATAGTAAGTT
This sequence comes from Bursera cuneata, assembly GCA_026212285.1. NCBI lineage: Eukaryota > Viridiplantae > Streptophyta > Magnoliopsida > Sapindales > Burseraceae > Bursera > Bursera cuneata. Next base: position 5,305 of record JANLJB010029519.1, read on the forward strand.
TCATTATTTTGTTTGTGTTGCAACGGGGACATAACAATAATATTATTATATTATTATTATTGTTAAAAAGAATAATATAACAAAAGTATGATCCGTTGAAGAATAAGAAGGAAGGGTTTATATCTTTAGCAAGAATTCATGTAAGTATCAAATTCAGAGTGAAGAATTTTGACCCGGACTTGAAAGGATAGTTATGTGGGAAATTATAAGAAAAATCTTAAATTAATGAGTTCTTTGCAAAAATATTTTACCTGATAAATTTCTTTGATGCATATATCTAAAAAATAGAATCTTACCAAAATGCTTCTAATATATATTTCATCTTATCTGTCATTCCTCTCTTCATTTACTCTTATTTCACTCTAATTTCACTTCCATTTCACTTAGCAACAAATCTAGTAGCAAATCAAGATTTTTTAACATATAAAATTGTAAAGGTAATCATTTATTTTTCATCCCTCTAAATCTTTTTAAATTTACTTTTGTTGTATAGATTTACTTAGATCATGCTTGAAAATAGTTGGAAGTTGTGTTGTAGTGAATAATAGAGTTGTTTTTGTAAAAAAAAAAAATAGATGTTAGAAGTGAAATAATTGAATCCAGCAGGAGAAGCATAAGAGAAACGCATGACTGGACTGTTGGAGCACACGGTCCAGCAGTCTGGACTGTCCTAACTACTCGATCCAACGATCTGGACCATGTAGGATGGCGAGGTTTTATGGTCTGGACCGAGTGGTCAAGATGTTCTAGACCTCAAAACTGTGTAGTCCTACAGTCCAAACACTAGAGCCTCTATATTTATCACAAATTATATGCCAGACTTTTTTTATAATATTATATTTTGCAATTAGATTTATAGGATTATGGAGAACGTTTGCTTTCTTATGCATTATGGTGGTCATTAGGAAACAGAACCAAATGATGATCTTAAATACATGGATGGATCAGTCAATCAAATGACAATATCAAATGATACTCAATATGATTAGTTGTTAGAATTGTTATATACAAGACTTGTGTTTGAACGAGATAAATGTGTGTTAAAATTAACAACGAGATTTCTCACAGTAGATGTAAAATTGTCCCCAGTTATTACTTTTGTGAACGATGATGATATAAGATTTTTTATTCTATATTGTGGTACCAGTAGGGTTAAATTAGTAGAATTTATAGTAGTAGTTGAGGACAAAGCTAAGAGAAGTGTTCTATCAGTCACATCACGGGGTAAAAATGTCCTATGGGAGAAAACTGTGTCAAACCCAATATTCCATTTAGCTAGCGAAAGTAATCAAATAAGTCATTCAATGCCTACAACATCTTCTTTTTCTTTCAACTATGAAGATGATTGTTCCCCCATTTTTCAATCCAGATGACAAAGTCAATCCATTACTAGAAATTATCCTTGAGCGACACATCTCTGGTCTTGAAGAAATAAAGGAGACAAGATCACTAGAGAATATGGAGGATGTTCAGTTGGAGGATGACCCTGTTTACGATAATGATCTTGTTTACAATGATAATATTGGTGTAGATAATTACCGAATTATTAATGACTTGTCCACTACGAATAATATTGAATCCTTAGTATTTGTTAATGACTTGCCCTCTATGAATGATATGCATTTCCTAGTTTTTGTCAACAACATTCATACAACCACGAGTATACATAATCATCTTTTTTATGATAGTTGAAATGATTGCTCCTTATTGTCGATTGTAATCTGTCGAGTGGACAAGATGTTTATTCTTTTGTTAAAGATAGATTGAGCATAAAAGTTGAAGAAGTGTATCGCAATACATTGGAGCTTTGTTCAAAATTGGTTTTAGTATCAACGATTAAGAACTTCAATTTTATTGTTTCTAGGTCCTTAAATGACCGTTTTGAGGCTGTGTGTCTAGGCAAAGGTTGTAAGTGAAGGATTGGAGCTATTAAAGTTTTCAAAGTAAACCATTCTTTCAAGTTAGGAGATATAACTTGTGGACAAAACTAGTTTCGGATCACCAACAAGCATTCGCACATTACATTGGGACTATCGTTAAACATAATTTTCAAGATTGCTCTAAAGTTTACCAGCCTAAAGACATCATGTACAAGGTGCAAAATAAAATCAATATTCATATCTCTTACAATAAATCATGGAGGCCAAAAGAGTCGGCCTTTAACCAACTCTAGGGAGACCCAGCAGAGTCATATGCATTGTTGCCCGGCTATTATCATGTGTCAAAAACTGTAAACCATGATACTGTTACTAGACTTTCTACTAATTTAGATAATCATTTTCGCTATTGTTTCATGATGTTAGGCCCATCGAAGATCTGATTTTTGTCAACCATTAAACCTGAAGTCGCCATAGACAAAACTTTTTTAAGGGAAAAATACCAAGCTATCCTTTTCTCGCCTCAAGTTTAGAGGCTAATGGTCAAATTTTTTCCTTGGCATTCGGAGTCGGAGACTCAGAGAATGATGCAGCTTAGGAATGGTTCTTATGTAACCTTCACAAGCAAATTGATCATGCGGATGACCTTATTTTTGTATTGGACCATCATAATAGTGTTTAGAAAGTTGTTCAGACTATTTTCCTAAATGTAGATCATGGCTTTTGTATCCAATATATAAAACAGAATCTAAAGGCAAAATATAAGTGTGATGAAAAACTCATTACAAATGTACTTGGTTGCTTCAAAAGAATATCATCCCTCTGAATTTTACAACCAATTTATGGTGATTCAATTAATATCCTCATCTGGTGCTGATGATCTTCAACAAACTATTGGATTTGATAAGTGAGTTCGAAATCACTTCAATCGTAGACATTATAATATAATGATAACAAACATAGCAAAGTCTATGAATATAAAACTTAACCATGCACGGGGATTGCCCATCACATTATTGCTTGAATTCTTTCGTAAAATGCTATAGAAATAGTTTCTCAATCACCATGAAGATGCAAGTAAGAATCCACATGTGTTGACACCATGGGCAAAGAAAATCATGGACGAGAGAATTGAATTCTAGGCCGATGGGGTGTCTGCTATAGATATGAACCATTACAAAATGTACGATGGTTATAAAAATGCTATGGTCGATATGAATGGAAGAATTGCACTTGTAAGATGTTTGATCTTGACAAATGTCCATCCACACACAATTACGATGTGCAGATATCACTTATACAAGAGTCTCCACATGTATTGCAGCAAAATGTATATGATCGAATGATGGCTCTATGCTTATGTATTATCTATTCTTCTGTTGAGTCATACTTCAGAATGGGTCATTCCTAATGAAGTTAAATCATGCATTGTCCTACCCTCTTACAACGAGTCCCTAATGGTTGACATCGCACGCAACGAATGTCATTTATAGGTGAGACATCTGTTGATCAATGTAGAAAGTGTTCACAATGTTTCAAAGACGAACAAAATCATCAAACATGTCAAAATCTAGTTTTGTTGGACACTCCAGCCGCACCATGAGTTGAAAAAGGTTGAAAATGTTGTTTGTAGTTTTATATTGCCAATATGTATACGGTTGACCATATGATACTTTTGTTTGTAAAATCTTGATGTTTCTTTCGTTTTGTACGACTGAATAATGATATATAGTGGATGCATTTGCTTTTATATTATAATTTGTAATTTTTTGTATATGTTATTAATATCTAACTTCATTAACATAAAATTATGGAGTTATAAGAAAAACAAATACAAAATACATAAACGAAGACAATACATACTAACAATTGATATATGACTATCATGAAATAATGGAAATATCAAATCTCATATATATAAAGTGGATATATACATATATATATAACCACATCATCATGTTGACTATGGGTAGTGACAGTCTATTTCTTCTTCTCTTTTAGAACTCTGCTACTCCAAAACTTAACTGTCATACTCATTCTCAAATCCTTGAGGAGCATATTTGCCAATGATTAAATGGTAACACCACAAGAAATGAGCTAAACGAACTTGCATGTGTATACCTTACATGCATCAGAAGAGGTCGATTGATGTGGAACCCCATCTGAAACAGTTGATAGTGAAGTGAACGTCCGATCGTAAGACTTAGACCCTCAAGGATAAGAGTTGAAGAAGTCTATATCATCCATCATTTCAAGGTAAAATAGTGAAATTGATCGTTTTCTAATTCTACAAAGCAAAAACCGCTCTAAAAAGTAAAACAAGAACAACTTCACTACATCTATATCGGGAATAGCACTGAAATATATATCCTTCGTAATATCATCAAGTTGAAAAAGTTTGATATGCTAGCAACTGAAATATGCATCTCTCAATCTAGATAGGCCTTTCGACTTAAATTTGGGTTACTGACCGAATTGTAGACCCATAATGAGGCTAATCTCATAAGTCGAGAATCTGATAGTCTTTCCTGGAACAATACAATCCATATTTGAATTATAAAAAATACATATAGCACACAAAATATTGTGATAATGTTTAATAATAGTATTCGTAACTATGTACCTGATATAAGAAATCATATCTTATTTTCAAGATAAATTATCTCCACCTCTCTAAGTAATATTTGATTAACCAATTGAGTGAGAAACGATAAGTCATGGATACCAAGAAAGTGGTTGAAACACTTACTATAGAATAGATCTCGTTGTGCCACCTTCGGCTTCTTCTTTATCAAGTTAATTGGTCTGAAAGTCGACATGTTGGTACTGAATCGACTATAGGGTTCACTCAACAGAGTCTTTAAAGTCAATAGTCACTAGAGCAGGATCCATATCTGAAAAAAAAAAAAAAAAAAAAAAAAAAAAAAAAAAAAAAAAAATGA
>JANLJB010029520.1:0-15806 GCA_026212285.1 Bursera cuneata
GTTAGTTTTGATAAAACAGTGTTAATTTTTTGGGGGATAAGTGTTAGTTTAGTAAAAGTGTGGGGTTAAGTGTTTTCGTAAAATCTAATTGGGGGGTCAGAGTAAATTCCCCTAACATTTACTGTAACTTTTAAATTGTGCAAAAATATAATAGCAAGTTTTGCCCATGGCTACTTCATTTAGAACTATATAATATTATTTAGCCTTTTTTATTTTTTTATTTTCTTTTATGAAGTTCTACTGTTTGATGCTTCATAGAATTTCAAGAATTCTAGTAATTGCTCTGTTGATCAATTACTCTGCGTGTTTATACAAAACTAGAAGGATGGGTGAGCTTGCCAATCATTTTCATGGTGGGCATAAAATATAGATTGTCCAAATAGAGTAATTTTTATGGTTCGGATTCCTTGTTACTTCTATCTCTCTTTCAAGTTTCCTTTCAAGTTGTCTTACAGGAGATAATGTTTTTGTTTCTATTATATTGAAAGGTTCTGATGTTTTGTTCCTTAATATCTTTCATTTCTAGGGGTTCTTTACAGAGATGCTGGCAACATATCTCTGGCTATTGATGCTTATGAACAATGCCTCAAGATAGACCCTGATTCTCGCAATGCAGGCCAGGTACTACTAATTAGTCTTTTATTTGTGAACGTTAAATGCTTGCAAAGTACTGTTCCTCATGATGGTTGCATGCCCTCAACACCTTTTCTTATTATAAAATTTGAAGTGTTGTGTCACTCTTATAAACGTGACTACCTTGCATCATTAGTTGGGTAATCATTTGACTGGCAAACCGGGTTTTATGTGGAACCTGGATTGGTGTGTATGGTACTGTTGATTGCTCTGACCTATGTCTTTGTTTGTTGCATCCATTAGGTAATAGACTTTCTGAATTTGGAGGAATTTTAGTTATATATGTTGGATGAAAATTATGAAAAGAAAGACTTGACAATTTAATACTTTTTTTAAGCCTATGAATTCATCATGGAAAACATCAGTTGCACATCTTCAAAAGATTTTGCTTGATAGTTAAATAATTATTTTTTTACCAAGCAAGTACTTCAGTGTTTAATTCCTTATATTAGATTTAGAAGTTCACTTGTGGTGTTATCTCTCTGAAATTTGAAGTGAAGATGCTCATTCATCAATTAAGCTTCTATTATTTGAATACATAAAGTTATTCATAGTGGTTATTGGCAGTTGAAGACAGATTGATTGGACAAGATGCCTGTTTGCATTTGATTTTTTGCTGAAATATTTATGTTCTATATTTGTTGACTCTTCTTCTGATAGTGTTTATTTATTTTTTATAAGAAACTGTAAAATTTGTATAAGTATCAAATAGAGATAGTCACATCATTTGACCAACAGAGCTCTAGGAACAAAAACCCTAGGGAAGGGTAACCACCTTATACAGAGGCATTAGAAAAATGCATCGAGTATTCCATGCTAAACAAGCCCCCCCCTGGACAAAAATTTTTCTATACAAAAATTATCCCAACTCTCCTTCTCAATCAAGATGAATGAAGAAAAAAAAAAAAAAAAGAATCTTGACAGTGTTGGTGTTGTTTTGATCTTTAAAATGATTTGGAAAACTAAAAGCCCTTCTAAAGCCACAAGTCTTTTTGTGGGCTTTGGTCAAGGAAAATTTAGTTCCAGATAAGTGATCCAAAGAAAGCATCCTACAATATGCCTCTCTCCCTCCTGCTATGTGATATGTGAAGACTGTGTTGGAACTTCTAATCACCTCTTCCTTTGATCTGTGGCTTCAAACTTGTGAGCTATAGTTTGTAAGAATCTGTTAGGATCCAAATAATCCTAACTTCACAACAATTGCTAAAGGAAATATGTGAACAGTTTAAGAAAAGAAACAGAACAAAGATATAGCTGAAAGAAGAACTGCACTAATATCCACTAGCTTCGAGGGCTAGAACCTCCATACACTTCTTTACTGATTTTTCATCTTGCCTCTATATTCCCAGCACTACCATATTTATTCCATTTTTCTAACTAATTTTCTAACTGATTCTTCCAGCTCACTATCATCCAGCTCACCATCTCACTGTCACTCTCCAATACTCATTTAGTTATTCCGTTACAACACCAGCTCCTCTCATATTACCATTCTGTCCTATTCCCTTCCTTCTAGAATACTGAATCATGGGCCTAGCTCTATCAGAATCCAAGATCTCTTGGGTTGTCCCAGTTCATGTGATTCTTTTATGGAGAGTTTTTTTGCCTTTTAAAAAGGAAACAAAGCTAAAACTCTTTGGAGCTGTGTAGTTCAGCCCATCTTTGGGTATTATGGTAAGAAAGAACAATCATTTTTTTGGTGAAAAAGGTGAACAGTGGCAAATTATGGGATACAATTTGCCTTTGTGCTTCTTTATTCAAGGGGTTTCAAGACTCTTCTTCTTTATACATCTTAATTGGGAAGGGATTTTGGGTTAATTTTGAATAGTTGGGTTTCTTTCTTTTTCAGGATAAGGAAGATCCTCGCAACCTAGTATTCTTTGTTGTTTGTATAGATGTGTTAGACCTTTCCTGATCTTTTTGTTTTTCTGTGGACAACCGTTCCACAGATGTAATTCACATTTCTATTGAAGCAAAATTTCTTCGTATTAAGAATTTTTTTTTTTTGCTTTTTTGTTTCTTTACTTTTTAACCATTCCTTTGCAGAATCGGCTGCTTGCTATGAACTACATAAATGAGGGGCATGACGATAAGCTTTTTGAGGCACACAGGTTTCAATTTGATTCTTTCTGCCTGGCATGTGTTTACAAGTTTTTTTTTTTAAAATAATTTTAAGAGGCAATACTATCAACATATTATTAACACATATGATAAATGCCCTAACTAGTTGTGGGGTTAAGGCTTAGTTCATGAGTGCCTATTACACTTCACTTTGTAAATCAGTTTTGAAGAAAGATTATTTGAATAGGCTCTCTCGTAGAAACATTGTAAATGTTATTTTTGATACTTGTGTAATTTTTTGGATTACGTCGTTGAGCACCATTTAAAGTTGAACTACTTTGGGTTCTTAGTATTTCTTACATAGAGTGACAACTTCATGTAATTTGTCTACCCTTGTACATAGTACAATGTTCAAGTGGATGAGGTATATCACTTAGCTGTAACTGTTCTCTTTGAGAGTTCGATGAAGTGTATATTACACTTTTCACTGAACTTCTTCTACTCGTTTCTTTTCTTTCTCTTTCCTTTTCAACAGAAAATTAAGTGTATGCTTGGAATTAAAAGGTTTGTTGAGTCTGGTGGGCATATACCTAGTGATTGTCAATAATTTTATTTCAAATTGCCTGCTTCACTCAACTTATTCAATTTCTATTTTTTTGTATGATTCTTTAATTATCGTTAAAAGATTATAATGAAAAATAGCATTCACTAAGCAGATGCAACAAAGGAACCATAAATCTCATTTTGATTGGTGGAATGTCAACCTTATGTGAAAGTCTTAATTCTCTATGCTAGATTGCTAGTGATGGTCCCTCATTTTCTTGATTTTATACTGTTAAAGAGCTTTCCTTGTATTTTATGCTACTATTGATCATCTGGCCTTTTCAGTTTTCAAATTTTCTCCATAAAATAAATTTTCTCCTTGTTGCAATATTTAGCAGACAATTAATCTTGGCCATCAGATTTATTTATTTTAATGTGAGCTTTAGTATTCACATCTACAGTCCTTTCTTCTCTTTTCTGTTATTTTTTTACTTTTTTTCTTAGTTGAGTATCTTGAAGGCCGTCATAAGATATTTTCAACCTTAACTGTACTTATGCTTTCTCCTATGCAAATTTATATGGCTAATTTTATTTCTTGTTTGAGTATCTTGAAGGCCTCATATGTTCACATGTCCCAGTTATTTGTGTCAATTGTGAAATTTTGTAGTAAATGAGGTTTTATCTAAACTGAAATTATTTCTTTTAGGGATTGGGGAAGGCGCTTTATGAGGTTATTTCCACAGTACACTTCATGGGACAACCTGAAAGATCCAGAGCGACCCCTTGTGATCGGCTATGTATCTCCAGATTATTTTACTCATTCTGTCTCATATTTCATTGAAGCCCCCCTTGTCTATCATGATTACGAAAGATACAAGGTGGTGGTTTATTCAGCAGTTGTGAAGGTATTTCGGATATCTGCCTGCAGCATTATGTTTACATATATAATTTGTGTTGGCTGCATATCCATAGCTTATCAGTTGAATTTGAACTAAATTTGCTTGCATCTTGTTTTCCCTTATTTAGCAGATGCTTTAGCTTCATATATCACAGTATCAAATACATGCCCTCCTCTGTTTTGTACTAAGTTTTCTCTTGATTTGTGTGAAGAAGGTAATTATTGATTTATGTTAGAAAACTCTGACCATGAACAGTTTAATTTTGATAAGAAACTAATAATAGAAAATTAATGAGTAATGTACACAAGTGGACTAGAAATCCACAAAGAGTTAAAGAAAAAGACCTGAGAAGGGTAAACAAATCTGTGCCACTGTCAAAACTGTGTCAATGAGAATCTTTCCTTCCCTCAACCAAAAGAACTAGTTAAACAAAATCAGCCCAAAATTTCTTTCCAATTGAGATTTATAAAGAAGAAGAGGCCTGAAACTCCTTTGAAATGGAAGCTCAAAGAGATGCAATAAATTAAATTCTACTACACAATCAACTACTGTTCTCTCCATTCTCACTAAAAATATGGTTATTTCTCTCTTGCCATATAACCCTAAGAAGAGCTAAAATGACTCATCTATAAAGAGTTTTGGCCTTCTTTCCTTCATGGGCAGAAACATACTCTATAAGGAATCATGAGAACCAAAATAGCCCATGAGATCTTGGATTCTTTGCTAGCTCTATTTCGCAAGTTTGATACTATGGAACAGAGAAGTTAGAGATGATAGCGGTCTCTACACCTCTCTTGTACATGATAGACAAACAGGGAGAGAAGAATAGTGAAGGATACCTTTTTTGTAATCACTTCTCTGGTATTGATTTTATGTTAAGCTAAAGCCCACAAAAAGACTTACTCTTTGGGGGACTTAAGTCTTCATAATATCCTGAAAGGTTTAAAGTCATCAATGGGAGGATCATTTAACAACCACCCATAATTGGATATACAAGAGTACTTGCCTGAAGTCTTAAGTTTCCATAATCTTATATCTTTTTTTGTTTCATCAATTTCACATTTCACACCAACTCCATGAGTTTTCTGAATACTTCTTTTTCTCTCTCCTTCAAATTCCAATTAAAAACTTGAATAGAATAGCATATAAGAATGAGTAGAAGCATTTCTATTAGGATAAAAGTCTGTAAAGATGAGTAAAATTATCACACAAGGAGACATCTTCTAACATTTTGTCCTCCAAAAAAGGGATATCCTTACTGTCTCCCAGGGCTAAGGAAATGGTAATGGGAAAAGAGGTATATTCCTTTGACATTGCTTTCCAAGGGTTTCTAGTCTATGAAAATTTAGTTTAAATAGATGTTATTGTTATTGCTCTTTAATTCCTTTTCCTACCCTGAGAAAGGAAGCCTATTAGGAGAAACATATTCCTTATTTCGTATTTGTTGATTTGTTGTTATTGGAAGTAGAGAATTGTTTATTCTTAAAATGATGTATGTTAATGAAAATGGAATCTAAGACAATACTACAAATTATTGTGGAGAGACGAAAAAGCAAGAGAAATGCGGTCTGAAATTAGTTCAATTTGGGGCTTAATATTCTAATATACTGTCTTTCTGGAATTGATTTTAGTATACTGTTGCAGGCTGACGCAAAAACTATTAGGTTTAAGGATAAAGTCATTAAAAAGGGTGGAATATGGAAAGATATATATGGGATTGACGAAAAGAAGGTCGCAAGCATGGTTAGAGAAGATAAAGTTGACATCTTGGTAGAACTTACTGGTCACACAGCTAATAATAAGTTGGGAATGATGGCTTGCCGACCTGCACCGGTTCAGGTATGTTGGAGTTTATCAACCATCATTCCCTGGGTGTTCCGCTGATATTTTATTTATTTATTTATTTTGTAGAACTTTATTATTATTGTGTTTCATTTTTTGTTTTATTTAGATTTCTGTATATTCTATTTAAGGACCATGAAATTTGAAATTGTTACATAGTAACACTGTGGAAGAACTTATGATCAGTGTATTGTGAAGAGCCAAATCTTGTTTATATCATTTATTCATATTATCATTTTTCTTATTAATATCTATTATTGGCGTTCTTTCTGCATTATGATTGGTATACCTTATCCTCTTTCTGAGGTGCCTTTTTGTTCTATATGCATCATTGAGTTGTATTGGTATAACTAATGGGCTATCATAAGGCAATTTAATATGTACATATATACTTTCAAATTGTAATACTCACTAACTTGTTATTTGTTCAAGTGATTTAAGGTTTGGGATGATGGTGGGTAACTATTAGAATTAAATTACCAAGCAAAGAAAATATACATATATATATTTTTTTTTCCTTTTGATAAAAGAAAATAGAATATCATTAAAGAATGAAAAAGATACAAAAAGTGACTAAAAGTCTACAGGGACATCGAAAACTGTCCAAAGAAGAAAATAATTTGTTGATAAGTTGGTGCAGGGTGCTACTGTTGATTTGTTAGTTATTCAGGCTAAAATATGTTTATTTGACAAGATCAAAGACACAGACAATCTAATATTATTTCCAGATTTCTTATAGCATATATGAAAGATAGACCATGTTGTTGGCTGATGTCGTTATGCTTACTCTTTCTTAAGCCTCTTGTGCCTTGCATCTTTTAATTATGCCAAAGTTATGTATTTGATATTATCTTATCTTTTATCTTTTAGGTGACATGGATTGGCTATCCAAACACAACTGGTCTGCCTACCATTGATTATAGAATTAGTGATTCACTGGCTGACCCTCCTAATACAAAACAGAAGTAGGTCTACATTTTGAGTTTGTTTTTTAAGCATCTCCAAGCACAAACTTGTTCTAGAGTTGATTCTTTTTGTGTACCCTTTATAATTTTGCAGGCATACTGAGGATCTAGTTAGACTACCTGATTGTTTCCTTTGTTATACACCTTCACCAGAGGCTGGGCCAGTATCCCGAACTCCTGCTGTTTCCAATGGCTTTATCACATTTGGTAGCTTTAATAACCTAGCAAAGGTATTTGAAAGTCTTATCTAGCCAAAATTTCCACTATTTACTACTTTCGGTTTTCTTATTTGTTCTTTTGGACCTTTATCAGATAACACCTAAGGTTCTGCAAGTTTGGGCGAGGATACTTTGTGCTGTTCCAAACTCTCGACTTGTAGTAAAATGTAAGCCTTTTTGTTGTGATAGTGTAAGACAGAGATTTCTTACGACATTGGAGCAGCTGGGATTGGAATCACTACGTGTTGATCTTTTGCCGCTAATTCTTCTGAACCATGATCATATGCAAGCATATTCTCTTATGGACATTAGGTAAAATCTGAGTTGTTAGATAGTACAGTCAGCAGTATAAAAGTTCCTTTCTTTTTTTTTTTTTGGGTTTTGTTTTGTCGCTGATATCGTCCGAGAAACATAAATTTGTTCTATATATTATGGGATTATGTAATGCATTATAATTTTTACTATTAATTGTTTTTTGCTCATACTCATTGTGCATAATTATTTTTTTTATTGAAAAAAATTATAATAATATTCCTCTCTTTTCTAATATTTATGGACTGATGCTGGCATGAAAACGATCTCTTCTTGATTTTAAATATCATAACAAACTTGAATTGATTAGGGTGGCTGTCCAGGTCATCTGGATCAGAAAAACTTTTTGGAGCATCATGAAGATTGTTAGCATTCAAGGGAAAATTTTAATTAAGTAGATAAAACCTTTTCTAGATTTTTATTTTTTGACATGTTACGGTGTGAGTACAACAATTTATAACATTTTCCTTATCTTAGGTATACATGGAAGAGTGAAATAAAGCCTGACATGAACATTAAGCAATGAGTTTTGGCTTTGAAATCAGCCTAGCATCTAATCTACAACATTGAAATCTATTTGTACTGTTAGGTCTGCAACTTCATATGCAGCTTGTTTCGAGGTTCTGACCTATATTATCTCACTTGTGTAGTCTGGATACATTCCCGTATGCTGGAACAACGACTACTTGTGAATCTTTATACATGGGTGTTCCATGTATAACCATGGCTGGTTCTGTGCATGCTCACAATGTTGGTGTGAGTCTTCTTACTAAAGTTGGTAAGAAACTTCTAATTTCTGCCTTTTGATTTGCATCTATCTGATGTAATGACTTTATCACTTGAAGTCTTCTGTCCTGCATTATTTATTGCCTTGTGTTTGGTATGCTTGGTTTGAAAGTTAAAACCAAATTATCTTCTTCTTCTTCTGTTTTTTTTTTTTTTTTTTTGTTTTGTTTCTTTCCCTGAGACAAAGCCCTTATGGCCTTAAGTGTTGTGACATAATATGCNTTGGTTTGAAAGTTAAAACCAAATTATCTTCTTCTTCTTCTGTTTTTTTTTTTTTTTTTTTTGTTTTGTTTCTTTCCCTGAGACAAAGCCCTTATGGCCTTAAGTGTTGTGACATAATATGCAAATCTGAAGTCAAAACACTCATGTTTTGCTGTAGGACCATCAAGTGCTCAGACATTAAATTTAGCCAAGCTTGGGTTTCAGGTGTTGATTTTGGAAGATATCTTGGGTGCAAAGTGGTTCTTACTGAGTCTTGGCCTAGCTCTTTTATTTAGACTTGAAAGATTTCATGCAAAGTTTGGCTCATGGTTATCCTGAACCCTTGATCAGGATAGCTCAACCCTAATTTACTGACAGCTGACCTGACTGAATTTGATCATTAGCAAGTTAATTTATCAATCTAGAGTGTTGACAAACCGAGCTACTCTGAGCCCCCAAATAGCCGGAACTGAGAATCCGAGGGAGCTTTCCCTCTGACCTCACTGCATGTTGATAGTTAAAAATCATTGATTTTCTCAATTTCATGTCTGAGTTCAAAGTATAGAATTGTGGCAAGGCAAGTTCATTTAATGAGGAAAGGAATGATGCTGCAGGTCTATAAGATATAGATGAAGAAATATCTTGACCTCTTGTTGCATTTTCCTTTAAGCGTGTGATGTCATCTTCAAGGTTATTACCCTTTGAGTTGTTATGTCCAGAGCTCCTTTTTGCTGTAATTTGGAATTGTTGCAGCCCTATATTTTGGGGTAAATTTTAGGGATTTTCTCTATATTTGGGCTAAAATACAGAAGGATCTAGATGGTTTCGAAATTTGTCATAAAACATACCAGTTGAGTGTTGGATCTGTGAAATCAACCGGCTATGGTTGTCTGCATATTGATACCTTTCTGTCAGCCTTTCCATTATATATATATATATATATATAGAAGAGGGGATCTTTTGACACAAAATTTTTTGATTCAAAGCTAGACACAAATTTATGGCTCTTGATTCTCATGATCCAATGGTTGAGATAATTGATGAGCTAACATCCTTAAATACAACTTTTTAACTTTTAATATTTATAATTGGATTTGGTGAGATCAAGGGTCATATATTTGTGTGTAGTTTTTGTCAAAAGATCCATATATATATATATATATATATATATTCAATCGTTATTCATGTTAGCTCATTGTGGCCTTATTATTTATTTATTTATTATTACTATTTTTTTTGGATAATACATTTTAGTTTTATGTTGCTAATTTGTATTTGTGCCTAATTGAGGAACAGGTTTACCGAATCTGATAGCCAAAAATGAAGATGAGTATGTTCAGTTGGCACTGCAATTGGCTTCGGATGTTACAGCTCTCTCAAACTTGAGGATGAGCCTTCGTGAACTTATGTCCAAGTCCCCTGTCTGTGATGGACAAAATTATACACGTGGTTTGGAGTCAACATTCCGAAATATGTGGCACAGGTACTGTAAGGGTGATGTGCCATCTTTGAGGCGCATGGAAATGCTACAGCAGCAGTTGGTCTCTGAAGAGGCTGCTACCAAAATATCTGACCCAACAGGAGACACATTCCCAAGAGATAGTCCTCCTGGTTCTGCCAAGGCCAATGGATTTAATCTGGTCACACCATCAATAGTAGACCATTCTAATTCTGAAGATAATGGAGTTCAGGTGAATCAGACTACTAACCCAGGCAAGCCAAGTTGAACTTGGGTTGTACTTACTGGCAACAAATTGAGACATTAGTGGAGATGAGGTTGGGTTGAGACATGCAGCTCACTAGTGTATAAATAGCTAGCTATTAGTAGTGTAATAGAGGCAAGTGGTAACCATGTGGCAACCAAGGTTACTTTGCATAGGATCAGATTTTTTGGGAAAAAAATGCTAGCAGTTCTCCGATGTTTGATTTTTACTTGTTCTAGTATTGTGATTGGAAGAGCTGAGTCTGTGTTCCACTCTGAAAATTAGGTATACATATTGCATTTTTTCCCCTCAAGAGTATAGAAAATAAGTAGTTGTGGCTTGTAAATTATTAAGGACAATTTTTGTTTTTTCAAGTATGGTTTTTTTATTGGATTTTGCAATGTAATGGTTGGGTAAATCTCCTGATTGGGAGCAAAGTTGTGTATGAATCTTAGCTCTCTCTTTGACTTCTGTCGGTTTGTGATAAAAATGAAAAAGAAAAAACAAATAAAGCTTCCTTGGCTGAAAATTATGATCCAGAGTATTATACAATGATTTAGATGTTAATATGGCTTGTATTAAATTTTAGGGTGGAGTTTATATAAACTTCAAAATATGTTCTAAGCATCCTATTTTAATTTTTTGTTTTTTAAAATCATTATTAAATTATCCTTTTAAGTGAATTGCTCATAAGTATATAATAAAGGATATGGTTTAACTAGAATAATTTATTTTTTGTATGTTTATAATCTCTGTTGATTTGATTTATTAATTTTTTTACTGTATCAAATATTATTACAAATTTATAGTATTTTATATCTGATCACATAATCAAGTACCAGTTTAATACTTGAACTAAACAAAACTATTAACATAAAAAAAAAAAAAAAAGAAATCAGATCTGTCAAATTAAAATTCGAAACTAATATTCAATTTTCAAAACACAGTCTATGCATACAGTTGATTCCTAATTTCCAAAAATACTGTAAAAAGAGATCAAACGAAGTACTTGGTTCATAATTGCAATTTAATCCAAAAAAAAAAATCAAGGAATTGCATAGATTTAAGGAGAGTAAAAATTCTTAAAAAATAAATGATTACAAGAACTAGGGCCGGGCACGAGTCGGGTCGGGTCGGGTTTGGATCCACCCAAAAAAACCCGAACCAGATCGAGTTAGGAAAAATAAACCCGAAGTCGGGTTTTGAAAAAAATGAACCCGACGGATTCGGGTCGGGTTAAACAGTGTTTAATTTTTAACTATTCGAATCGGGTTAGTCGAGTTCAGGTTGGGTTTTATTCACATATTTTTATATAATAACTAATATTTGTTTACAAAATGTACATAAAATGAG
The DNA here is from genome assembly GCA_026212285.1 of Bursera cuneata. Classification (NCBI taxonomy): domain Eukaryota; kingdom Viridiplantae; phylum Streptophyta; class Magnoliopsida; order Sapindales; family Burseraceae; genus Bursera; species Bursera cuneata. The sequence goes on from JANLJB010029520.1 coordinate 11,517, forward strand.
ATGTAGCTTAGTGATAATCTTATCAAAGGTGTAAAATATACTAAAGGATTCGAATCCTATCGGCTGCAACTTTTTTTAAACATTTTTCAAACAATTCTTTCAGGTCGGATCGGGTTTTGGGTTTTCAGGGCCAAACCCGAAAAAAATCAGAAATAAATGTCGACCTAAGTCGGGTTTCATCAATGGGCCAACCTGACAAAAACCCGATAGGTCGGGTCGGGTAAATGTGCCAAGCCCTAACAAGAACAAGAGGATTTAACAAAAAAAATTAATTTCTTAATTTGGATAAATGAACAAAACAAAATTATGGATTAACAATTTGAAGGTTTCTTTTTTCTCTAATAAAATAATAATATTTTATTTATTTAAATAAATATGGTTATATTTGACATTTGAATGGGTGTAGAAAGTGAATTTAATTTTTAAAATTTTAATAGGAGTGTTTAGAGTATATTTAGAGGTGTATCTAACCATAAATTTTATTACACCTAGAGTACAACATTTTTCCTTCATATATAAAGACAAATCATTTGTTGTATGAGTTTACCATCTTTTAAAAGCCCTCCAATCATGACGGTATAAGTTACTATAACATTTAGCATTCTGTCATGATAAGGGTAATTCATTAGAGGGTGAAGCTATTTGCACCTATAAAAGTATTCAAAACACTCTATAAAAGCTAAAAATAAATTATTATTTAACAGATTCATTTTAATACCAAAAACTTCTTTGAAAACAAATTATAGATCCTTATTCTTTCATAATTAGATTTATAGATAATTAGAAATGATCATATTTTCAACAATTAAATTTATAAAAAGCACATATTATCATCATTTAAATTTTTGAAGTATTTTCTCTCCATATAAGACACAATAATTTATCTTTCTCGAGTTGAAAGTCTTTGATAAGTGTTATGTTATTTCTACAAGTTATCAATTGATTTTTTTTTTTTATATATATAACTTTGTTCTAATATATATATATATAAAAGTTATCATCTTGGAAGCAATTACAAAAATTATATTTTAAATTCAATAGAGATGTCATAAAGGACGTAGAAAGAAAAAAAAGAGTCTTTCTTAGTGATAAGGGAAAGATTTACTATCCATTTTTTTCTATTTTTTTCTATGATCTTATTTAAGTGACATATTATATATATTAATGATAGAGTTTTCTTGAATTGCGTTTTCTGTGTGTGAGATTGAGTAATGTGAGTTGTGACTAATGGAAGTAAAATTCTTGAGATATGTGGTGTTGAAAGGAGAATTTCAATCAGTGGATTCGTCTAAGATTGATACAGTGTGGGATTGAGAGTGACCAAGATATGTGTTTTGAGATACATAGTTTCTTGGGTCTAGTGGATATTATTAGTGGTTTGTTGAGAGTTCTCTCGGTTGGCTATTTCAATAGCGGGATTGATTCTGACCTTTGTTCTAGTGATACCACGAGTGCACAGGCCATGTGGTATATATGGATGTTTCCAAGAATGGTTTAGATTGGTGTATTGGTACCACCGAGAAGAGATTTGATCGAGTATATAGCTAAGTGCCTCACTTGTTGCCAAGCGAAGGCTGAGTATTGGAGACGTTGTGTGTATGGAGAATGTTACTATAGATTTTGGGTGATTGGGTTACCCCATTATGTGAGGAATAAAAATGTCATATGGTAAAGGTGGGGTTATGTGGGATTCGAATTTCTTTAGTGCTGGACTAAGACCTAAGGTAAACTACTGGTTTTGGCAAGGCCTCTAGAGTTACAGGCATGTGGATTTCTCTTAGGTTAAGCGGTAGTAAGAGAAATTGTGATGTTGAGTCCAGAAGTGGTTTTAAAAATTACAAAAAAGTTAGACTCAAGGTTGACGGGAAAGTTATTCCCATGTTGTTTTGGGTCATTTGAGACCATGAAATGGATTAGGGGAGTGACTTAAGAGTTGACCTTGCCATCGTGACTATCGAGGAGTTATGGTACGTTGCATGTACCAGTGTTGAGTAGACATGAATTGGACCCGAGACATATTTTGGACTGGAGTGAATGAGATATTTACCCAAATGTTTCATATGAGAGAGTTCCTATCTAGAGTGTGGATATGAAGGAACGAGTTATGTTGTAGAATTTCAAGGACGAAATTTTCTTAAGGAGGGTAGATTATAATGACCTGAATTTTCAGAACAATGTTATGGGGGTGTATATGTAAGATTTTTGAATTTGAAATAGTGAATTTATGCATATTCAACGTGTATTGGATGACACGTACATAATGATATCGTATACGTACGTAATTGGATGATAAAGATGTATATGAGAATTTTCTAAGTTTTGGGACCGAAACTTAATTTGATGTTGGTACGTTAATTTTTTCTTTAGTACCTAATGTTCGTAGATTGATGGTCAAGTAAGCGTATAATTGATGAGAATGGTTGTTATCGAGATGTCAAGGCATCAGAATGGGATTCGTGAAATTTGAAGGTCTAAAAATTTATATTTAGACCCTCAAATCCCAAAATCTATATAAACTCACACAGAACTAGGATATTCAAAAACTTACAGAAACACCCATGTTCATCGGACTGTCGCTGCCATCACGATCGTTCGATTTCTCGACGAGATAGGTCTTGAGAGAGGTGGCGATGGGTTCATCTAGGCTTGTTGGTTTTGGTGGTGGCCACCATTTCCTTGTCCGTTGTTTGGATTTGCCGGATCGATGTTGTGAATGTCTACCTACATCGATCGCTGATCTGTCGTTTCGGGCGTCACCTGCAGCTGCCACTGGTGAGGATCTCTTCCTCTCGGCCAGACGGCTCCAACGGTGGTCTCTAAAAGTCCCTCTGGCCTCTGCATCGTCAATGATTTACCCTAGAAGCTGACGGCTCCTCTATTGTCGATCTACTGATTTTGCCATCGCCAACCTCTGACACTGGTGTAGTTGGATTCATCTCAGTGAGATGATGTCGGAGGTGGTCACTGTTTGTAGTTCCTGACCGTCGATCGATTTGTCGGTGATACATTGTGAATGACGACTGTTGTGGCAAATCTCAGTCGGCCCCCTTAACTTTGGATCTTGGCACCTATAGGTTTATCAGTTGCACCCTACAGCTCTAGGTTTTGGCAAATGCACCCCTACCTATTCCAGGACCCTTGACAGTTTTAAGGTTAACAATTTCACCCCTCATTTGGTTAATTTTTGTATGACCCTATTGGTTTAAAGATTTACAACAGCAACCCTGAGGGAACATATTAGTTTAACCTCTGGTTTCGATTTTGTTTTATTTTGGTCTCGTGACTCCGAGGACTCAACCGAAATCATCGGGACAGATAGAATTCATGATATGGATGAGGATGAGAGAGAAAGAGGAAAGAAAAAGTTCCGAGAATTATGATTCTTGTATCAAGATTGGGGTTTCTTACTATACTTTTCTATTTCATTTGATATGCATACATATTTAAATTAATGATGTGGCATAGGAAATAAAAAGTGCATGTGATTAAGGAATAGGGTACTACGTGTATTTTTTGATCGGGATGTTATGTGCATGTATACGGATTTATGAAAATAGGTGATTAGTTATGGAATCAGATAGTACGTGTACGATTAAGTAGTCAGGGTGTTAGACCGACGTGGATTATGAGTATGTAATAATGATGAACTGGTATATGGTAGGATGGTTAGGGTATGGACTGTAAGTATGTGAACGTACATGATAGGACAGATGACACACGAGCGATATGTGTGCGATAGGATGTAGGAGATGTGCGAAACATGTATGTGATCGCGTATGGTGTGAGGATTGGGTGTACGATGTGGATTATAGGTAGTGTGCACGTGATTGATTAACGAACTGTATGTGAAGGGACGGCTGAGATGCGTATAATATGTACATGGTTTTGGTAATACTAGAGTGTATGTATGTTATGAGATGGATGATACACGGTCGATACATGTGTATGTGAGTCATCGGAGATCGTCAATTGGATTTGTGGGATTAGACAGTATATGCATAATTGATAGTCGGAGTGTGAGACTGGTATAGATTATGGGTATCATGTGTGTAGGCGATACGAGTAAGTGATTATGTGTGATGAGATGGCCATGTAATATGCATTTGAGAGATTTTGTGATGTATGATGGGCTTTGATGAGAAAAGCGATATTGGAAGGTATGATTATGAATTCTGACATGTCAGTAGTAATGAGGTGGGAGATTTTTGTACTTGGGTTGTGCTACATCTTAGAAAGTGTTACCCAAGTGTAGGTAGTCTTAATTATAGTCCTCGGTGAGTCCAAGTATCG
>JANLJB010029521.1:0-15809 GCA_026212285.1 Bursera cuneata
CTTCTATAAACAGAAATATTAGCACTGCATTCACCATTATTTTTAAGGCAATTTTTCATTGATAACTAATGGAGTGGCTACTGGTTTTGCTCTTTCCAAATGAAATTTCTTCAAGATTTCCCAAGCATATTTCTGTTGAGAGACAAAGATACTATCATCAGTTTGATGAACTTCCATTCCAAGAAAATCTCTCATTTCACCAAGGTCAGACATTTCAAATACACTCTCCATTGACTTATTGAAATTGGAAATTAGACTTGCATTTTGCTTGGGTAACCAATAAGTCACCAACATACGAGGAGAGAATAAGTTGTATTTCTTTTGCGGCCTTCTTGACATATAATGTTGCTTCACTCTCACTTTTGACAAATCTTGCATATCAAATAAGCATCAACTATGCTATACCAGGCTCTTGGAGCCTGCTTTAGACCATAGATAGCCTTTTCCAATTTTTAAACTTTGCCTTGACCATTTGACACTTCAAACCTTTAAGGTTGTTCTACATAAATATTCTTATTTAGCAGCCCATTTAAGAAGACAAATTTTACATCAAGATGATAGATTTTCCATTCAAGCTTAGCTGCTAAAGCTATAAACAATCTTATTGTGTCATGCCTTGCAATAGGACCAAAAGTGTCTGTGTAATCAACATCTTGCTGTTGGGAATAACCTTTTACAACTAATCTCACCTTTAACCTATTTACAGAACCATCATGATTTAGCTTAGTTTTATAAACCCATTTAACACCTATCACTTTTTTGGTTCAATGGCATGTCAACAAGTTTCCAAGTTGAATTCTTTCCAATCATGTTCATCTCATTCTGCATTTGCAAAACATGTAGGTTCTGTTGCTGCTAAGTGTCATCTTTCATAAATCTTATTGAGTATTCTTGTTCCTCTTACTGGAACCTAATCATCATTGTTGGAATTCTCTTCATTTTCACTAGCATCTAGTTCACAAGATAAATTCCTCAAACTTCCAAACTAATCAACAAATTCGGTTTCACCTTTTTCCCAATTCCACTTAGCAGCTTCATCAAATTTCACATCTCCGCTTAAAAAATAATTTTTTTAGTTTTCAAATTGAAAACTTTGTAACCTTTGATGATGCAGCTGTATCACAAAAAGATCCCCACATTACCTTTTTTATTCAACTTGTCTCTATACACCTCTGGAATATGAGTGTAGCATACACTTCCAAACACTCTCAAGTGCCCAATTGAAGGCTTGCTGCCATAAGATATTTCGTATGGGATTCTACCTTTCAAGGCTTTTGTTAGCAACAAATTCAGCAGATAGATTGATGTATTTAGAGCCTCTACCTAGAACCTTTTTGGAAGACTTTTTTCATGCAGCAAACACCTTGACATTTCCATGACAATTCTATTCTTCCTTTTAGTCACTCCATTCTGCTGAGAAGTGTAAGGAATAGTCAATTGATGTTGAATGCCCTGCTGCTCGCATAATCTTTTGAAGTCTACTGAGACATACTCTCTTCTATTACTTGATTTTAGCATCTTTACATGACAACCAGTCTGTTTCTCCACAAATGCCTCGAAGCTTTAAAAATAATTCAACATTTCTGATTTCTACTTAAGGAAAAATACCTAACACAGTCTGAAAAAAATCATAAATAAATAGTAAACAATATCTGCTGCCATTTAGAAACTGAACATTCATAGGTCTAGAGACATCAGAGTGTATAAGCTACAATTTCTCTACAGAAATGCTATATGCAAATGGTAGTTTTGTTTGTTTCCTAATTTGACAAGTATCACATAGACCAATATCACTAGATATGGTAGGCAGGTCGTTAACCAATTTCTGATCATGCATATGCTTCAAAGTAGTGAAGCTAAAATGGCCCAACCTTCTATGCCACAGAGTAGAATTATCTACAGATGCAGGGTAAGCATGTATAAAGATCTGCATCCCATCTATAGGAAAGCTTTTATCTTTCATAGACACAGTCATCAATTCAGATCCAGAGGGATCAAATATGATACAAGACATATTCTTAAAATGTAAAGTATATCATTTTACAAGCATTTGTCCTATACTAAGCAAATTCTAAGTTAAAATAGATACATAAAGCACATCATGGATAAATTTTGTACCTGATGGTGTTTGAACTGCTGCAACACCTCTTCCCTTCATATCAAGGTACTCTCCATTCCCAACTTTAACTTTAGTAGTGTAGGATTGATCCAAATGCATGAGAATATCAATATTATGAGTCATATGACTTGTGCAGCCACTATCAACCAGCCAAAAGCTACTGTTGTTGTTTGCTGCGTAACAAGTAACAACAAGCAGGCTCTCTTCAGCTTGAAATTCCTTCTTAGTTACTTGGGCTTGTTGTCCCTGCTGGTTACCCTTGTTTTTACATACTCTTTCTATATGTCCAAGTTGGTTACAGATTTTACACCTTGTATTTGGCCTGAACAAACAATCTTTCTTTGTATAACCCTTCTTTTTACATCGATAACATGTTACATTGGCCTATTTCTTTCCACTATTGCTGCTTTCACCTTTCTTTTTCTCTTCAACTTTCTTTTCACCATATTGCTTCTAGTTTCCTACTTGACTTTTTGCTTTTTGACTTATGTAAAAGGCTGCCTCAGAACTCTCTTCATGTCTATAGGCCTTTCTTTGCTCCGTTGCTTGTAAAGAATTAGCAAGTTCAGTTACTGTCATTGTAGATATATCATAAGTATCTTCAAGTAAAGAGATTTTTGCCTCAAACTTCTCAGGCAAAGTAACCATCAGTTTCTTCACAACCCTCTTTTCTGGAAACTCCTTACCAAACAGCCTGATCTGATTTACAACCTTCATAGTCTTGTCATACTCCTTGATAGTTTCTGAATCCTTAATCCTCAAAAGCTCAAATTCTTTTCTGAGGTTAAATAGTTGCATTTGCCTGGTCTCTTGATTTCCCTGAAATTCATCCCTCAATCTATGCTAAATCTCTTTTGCTGTTTCACAAGCCATTATTCTTGTGAAAATTGACTCACTGACAGCAGTATGTAAACAGTCGATAGCTCTGAATTTTTGAGAGACTTGTTATTCATGTCTCTTCAACTGATTCATAATGGTATTTCCAGATAACGAAGGGATTTCTTCATCTATTTCAACATCCCAAAGTAGTTGGCCTTTTAGATATGCCCTTATCTTCACAACCCACACATAATAATTTCTCCTGAAAACATTGAAGGAGAACCTGCTATGATGTTGCTGCTAGTTGCCATTAGACAGAAAACCTTTCAGATGTTTACAGGTTTTTTGGTGGGGGTGCCTTACTTATTTTCTCTCACACTCACAAAGCCCTTAAAGATCAAGAAAGCTCTAATACCATGTCACAAAAAATGAAAGAAAGAGCAGCAACGTACACAATGTAAAACAAAGAAAGAAGAAGTATTTTCTTCATTCACTAAACATATATTTATTTTTCAAGTACAGTTATTATGAGTCAAAAACTATTCCAACAACTACATTGACTTTTACAAGACAAAAAATCCTAATTTTAAGGATTTCCAGAACTCATTGACTAATATTAATTTAATCAAAAAGATCTAATAACTTTAAAGTCTTATAGAGAAATCTCAATTCTAACACAATTGACAACCTCATGCACACACTTTGTAATATTACCTTGACCATTGTCATTTGGTCAACAAATAATAAGAACATATTTGACGAGTGGGATAAGAGTAAGGGAGTATATAATCAATGATAGAGCATCTACAATGTCTTCTCTTCAATTGCATCAGGAAATGTATTGTAGAAAACATACAAGGGAGAGGTGCCCGAATCTCCATAAACCGCTGGAATGCAAGCCGCATGAGCAATAAAGCTCTGGAATGCAAGCCGCATGAGCAATAAAGATGATATGTTCAGAAGCAAAGAAAACTAAATGAGTATATAGAAGGAACAAATCTGCTCTCCTAAGAATCTTGCCACTTCATTCTTACTAAACTAGCCATCGGCATAACATGTTTGGAAATTCTGTCAGCAATATAAAAAAATTATAATGAAGCAAATATAAATCCATTCAGCAACACTGACTACTCCATTCCATATTTATCCTAGAATGAATATTAGATTTCATGAATTCCATCTCGATTTCGTGAATTGAACTTCTGAAACAGATTTTCCCAGTAGGCACAACCAGACTACTAGCATACGTTTCAAGTGAACCAAATTTATTTGTTTCATCCCACCTTTTTCTCGTTTATAGAGTCATGCTTGATGGACTCTTCGTCCACTGACTTGAGATTCAAAAACCAGCGTCTGCTTTGTTGTCAGTGTCTTGACAATTCTTCTCCCCTGAAGCCGTTTGCAGCTAATTGGTTCAAATGATTCTCTTTCTTTCACCACTTTATAATATTCCCTCTTTTAGGTCATCCACAGCCTCATTGATATTTCCTGAACAAATGAATAAGAAACCTCTTAGATGGACCCAAAAAATAAATTAAAGAAAGACCCCAGTTTTCATATTAAATCTCTCAATTGATAACATAAATCTATTCGGTTAAAAAGTCATTTGAACTAATTTTTTCAATCATTCAAACATTCCACGGCTAATAATCAATTATCAGTTCTCCGCATGATTCCAATGACATTTTCCGGAAAAAAATAACGACATATAATCACTACATTATGTTTCAACATGGATACTCCTTGATTCAGAAAATTTCTAACAGGCAGAAAAACATTGTCAATGAAATGGCTGGGAAATATGAGGTGAAATAATAATAATAATAATAAATGAAAAAAAAAAAAACAAAAAAACAACCCAGAAACAGAAAACCAAAAACAAGTATATATACTTTGAAAAAAAAAAAAAAGAGCATCAAGTGGAGTAGGTACGTACCCATGAAGCATGCAAAGTTGGTGTGAAGTACAAAGAGATGAAGAGCTTCTCGGAAGAGTTGACGAGAAAAGACGGAAAGCTCAAACATGCCAACACCAACAAACGAATTCCTACTTCTAACCAACCTATGTTAATGTTGTTGTATGGTTACAGAATTCTTCTTACCAACTTGGAATGGGTATCTACCACATCCATTAATTTTTCTCTTTTGCTTTAATATTTTGGCTGACAGTTTTGCATGGTTGGACTAAATAAAAAAAAAAACATTTAGGTATCCTCGTAACCTCTTTTTAAAATTGCTAGAATTCGATTAAGACTTTCGTTCAACTGTTATCAAATTGTAAAAATCCTTTTGGGTTAACCATATATGGCATGTAATGAAGTGACAGAAATGATCTAAACTTCATAAAACATAGAACTCTCTTCACATGCGTTCTCTTATATCCTAGAAAGCTAATGTGGATTTCTCATCAAAGGTTCCGAGTTCAACATTAATTTACAAAGTGATGATTTCGAATTGCTATAAGAAGTTTGGACAAGAGTTTGTGCTTCGTAGCTAATTAACAACATTATTAAAAAAAGATCATCAGGTCGATTGAAACAACAGCACAACATTACTCTTATGGATCAAGTATCAAAAAATTACACAAAGAAAATCTGTCCAACGTTCAACAGGCTCTCATGAGGAACATTAAAGATTACACTATTCTCTCTGCATATCTTCCTAAGAAATGCATATATATAATCAACAGCTATCTTTTTATAGAATTTTGATTCCCTCCTTGCTCTAACCACTGTATTCCCAAGTATGTGCACCACTCCTGCATCTCTACAGCTATTTAAGTATTCTAACTCATCAGTCTCAGTCTGGCTGCTCATTTGACTGGACGACATGACTGTATTATTTACATGCACTGGGGATTTCACGGGCACAATTGAGTCTGCAGATGATATTGTTAGGTCTTGATTGGAGGAATTTGTGTTTCCATTAGCAGTCAGCAGGCCATCTCTTGACTGCACAGTTTGCTGGCAGTACAAACTATACTCATCTGAATCAGAACACCCTTCCATCATGGCCTCAAGCCGGACAAACAAGAACAGACTATCAAAGAGCTTTTTCTCAAAATCTTCATCTTTCTTATGGAGGTCTTTATAGCCATACCTGGCAACACATCGGAACATGTGGAAACTCTTGGGTCCAATCCTCTTTACAAGGAACCTTTCTTCTTCTGGCACTGTGTACACAGGAAGGTACTTAACACAAACAAAAACAACAACAGAATGGATAGCAGGTAGATTAGTGATAAAGTGCGAAAAGATGTGGGGCACCCCACTTGCTAGCTCTGTGTACACAAGTCCAATCCCGGGAACCCGAACCAGTCCTAAACTGGGGCCAAGCCCTAGAATCCATGCCATTGAAACCTTGCTATGCATCTCAAACTCATAACGTTTCACGGTACCATAATGCCAAACATACATGATCAGAAGAAAGGCTGCAGCAATTACAAGGGGAACCCAACCTCCTTGATCAATCTTGAAGAGTACAGCAGAAAAATATGTGCATTCCACAACCAATGATAATCCAGTGAAGATCAGCACAAGAATCCAATGACAGCGCCACACCAATATCATGATTAGAATCATCAAAAACGTGGTTACCAGCATAACTATGACGACTGCTGTCCCTGTTACAACATAAATGACCACACAATTAACTGAAAGATGCAATACTGATTTCAGAAATGGAACTTGAATGTAGTATAATTACTTTTCTCTAATGTGTAACTTAACATATCAAAATCCGCTTTAGATATTAGCGCTGTTAGTATATTGAATCTTGCCTACCCACCAGCATCAGAGTAAAAGATGAATCAAACAAACTTCGTTTGCTCATCAATGGGTAAACTTACCATAAGCATTTCCAATTTGGCTTTGATTTTTGAATCCAGCAGTCACTGCAATGCAAAGAAGCATAAGGATCCAATTAATATCTGGGATATATATCTGGCCAAGGAATTTCTTTGATGTATGTACAACTTTAACTCTAGGGAAACAGCCAAGTGCAAGGGCCTGCTTGATTATTGAAAAAGTAGCAGAGATGGTAGCCTGACTTGCAACTATAGCAGCTGCAGTTGCAACAATAAAAACTGGCCAATATATGCTTTCTGCAGAACAAGAAATTATCAGAATCCATCATGAGATTACCAACCATAGAGAAATCATTTACACCACAATAAATTATCAACAATATCTTTTGATCTCAAGAAAATCAAGACTATAACAGTTCTCATTTTTGCCTTACAGCAAGCTCTCCTTTAAAATTCAGTATGGAGTACATAAACAATATCATGGTTCCAATTAATTCAAGCAGAGGTACAATAAAATAGCTTAAACCTACTAAATAGCATACTTCATATGCAATACCAGTCTACCTCAGTGCGGTTCCTACTATTACTAGCAATGAAAAACATGGTATGCTACATTTGTTGGTTGTCTGTTTGCTACCCTTAACATTTCTTCTTTATTTATTTATTTGGTCTTTAAAATTTTTATCTATACAGCCTATAAATTGTCTTTAGGTGAAATGATGATGAATTTCTATTTCCCCAGCTTCTCAAACTGATAAGTACTTTTGAAACTTAAAAACTATTATGGTTCTGGTTCATTTCACTTCTCAGAATTTGATTATGGTTCAACTGAACTTGATTACAGTTCAACATCATACTTGATGTTTCTCAGATGTCGAATACATATATATATATATATATATAGATGTATTATAAATTTATTTATTGTCATTTTTTTAACTAATATATTTAAACCAAACCTCTACCATCCCTTGTGTAAGCAGGATTTGATCCCAAGACATCTTGTACAATTACCAAAGATCCAACAAGTTGAAACTAGCTTGCAACCGAATGACACTTCCATTTTCTATAATTAGTGTGTAAAGAAATTGTGAAAATATCAAAAGCATGGAGTATGGTTTAGGTTCAAAACAATAATTTTAATTGTTTAATTTATTTTTTATACTTTTCTAGGTAAACTCGAGTTGCTAACTCAAGGACTTCACATGACATTTTTACAAAGTTGTTTTGTTTTGATATTATATATCAATCAACAAATAATTAAAAACTCGATAATTTGTTATTTTGATATTCTCCTAAATAACCTGAAAGAACAAAGAAGTATTTCAAGAATAATATACTTTTATCATATGGATTAATTTGCTCTTTCCAATATTTTTATTTAAGTTAAAATAAAGCCCCACTAATTCACAGCAAATCCAGCAATAAGAATCAAAGACATAAAAAAATAACACCCCCACCACCCCTCCCTAGGCCTGGTTCAATAAGCATGTACACACAAAGTTCCATGATGTTTTTTGATATTTTGGTGTTCTTCTAAATCACAGAGAAACAAAGTAGAGACTGAAGTTAGAACAAACCTGGAATAGAACGATAGAAGGCATCAACCACATGATCCTGGTGCTTCATAAGGTAGGCAGCTTGTCCAGAATAGGCTAAAAGAAGGCATGGAAACACTACTACTGTAAAGGCAATCTGTACAGCCGAAACTGGAAAATGTGCTAGATCAGCAAAAAGTGCCTCAGTCCCTGAAATAATTTCATTTTAGGTCATCAGAATTTGTCATCAAATTTCAGCATAATTTAAGGAACTTCAAATAGGCAAATTTCATACATGTATACACAATAAATTAGGACCAACTAACAAAATAGTAATTTTACCTGTTATACTAAGCATTATACCTCCAAGGGATGTCCAACCATCTCTCCCTCCCCTCCTAAAATAACGGTATATATACACTGGCGAAAAAGCTTTCAAAACACTGCTATCATATTTCCAGATATTGAGTAAACCAATACTTCCAATTAAGAGAAACCAAAGCAGCACAATTGGTGCAAAGAGCCAGCCAACCCTATCTGTACCATAATGTTGCATGCTAAACAAACCTACTAATATTACAACAGCAACTACCACAACCACATCTGAACCACAAAAAAGAAGTAACTGTTAAAGATTTGAAAATGTAAAATTAAAGAAAAATCCAGCTCAAAAACTAGAGAACTAGTGGCAGACACAGCATACATAGAAAAGAAGTCTAATTAAAAAAGAGAAAAAATAAATAAAAAGGAGGGAGATACCATTACTCATTTTGGGGTGGTCTACCTTGATCCCCCCAGTGGCTGAAAGAACTGTCAGAGAAATAATAAATTAAGCATTAGCATATTTAATATATTGTATTAACAATTAAAATTACAACAAAATCTTCCACGTGACTTTCAAATAAAATTAGCAAGTAGATGACACAAGCTAAAAGCCTAAAACAGCAAATATCACAAAGCAACAACTAAAAATACAAGGTTAGCATATATACTCATCAATCTACATTGACTCATAGGATTTGCAATTGCATATGCTAAGAAAAGACATAAACTAGCTGCAAGAACATGGGCAAAAGGAACTCAAAAACAGAGTCTTAGAGAGTACATGTGCCTAGTCAATCAAGACAAGGTTCTTGATTCAGATTAAATTACTGGATGTTTCAGACACATTATTTTAGCCAGATGTACAATATTAACATATGCCAACAAAATGATTACTTAAAAACAACCAATATCAGACAGCATATTGATGAGTATTGGGCAATATGATGTACAATATTAACTGGGTTTTCAGACACACTATTTTAGCCAGATCTACATATTAACAGATGACTGAGTTTCTTTTTCATGAATGAGTGAAACACATATAGCTATAGATTTCCCATTACTCGCTGGAACTACAACTTGATCCCTTATTATTGTTTTATCTTGTTCACTACTCTCATGGAGCCATCCTCAGTCTGCTTATCATACACATGAACCTTCTAAGTAAATACGCATTATAACCTGCTGGGTAAATAGTTCAATGAAAAAATACATCAGAGGCTTTAAAAGTTCAAGTATGATATACCTGATATAGCTGGAGTGAGAATCCCGTCACCAATCACCATGCAAGTACCAACAAGGACAAGAATAAGAAGTGCATTCTTCCTGAATGCATATTTCTCCAACCATCTCTTGGTTTTTGCAGCAAATGAATTTTCATGAATGGTAGAACGCCTATATGTTGTCAGCTCCTCATCAGTACGGTGTTGATTTGGAATGGTTATTATTTTGGCATGTCGACAAAGCAATGAATACAGAGCAAATGTTCCACCTGAACCATGCAGGTGATGATTTAGAGGGTCAGAATGCCTCAAAAGAATCTCAAAATGGTAGTACTATCTTGTCGTTCTATACCACAAATAGGTGTAGAGCCAAAATTGTTAAATTAAAACTAGTAGAAAATTAGCACATACAATTCTTAAGAAACTTTCATTTTCTGTTCTAAATTTTAAGTATGTGAATAAACACACACGAAAAGAAGCTCAAAAATTCATAACTGCTCACAAAAAGTTCGGCATAAAGGTGGTATGTAGATACAACTGATCCATATACCATTGCCATTGATATGATACTTGAGACTAAATGGCAAAGAAATTCAAAATAATAATAAATAATTTCAGTACATTTGAAGCTAGTTTTGGTCAGAGTTTTTCAAAGACTTCATTATATCCCTTTTGACCATAACACCCTTTATCCACTCAATATGCATGACCAAGGGATATACGCTTTTCATAGGGGATTTAACAAGAACCAAAGTCAGGACTTACTGCATAGAACGTAAAACTGACTTGCTGTGTGTTGTGAGATTATTTAGTTGTATATCTGTACATGTCACTCATCAGAAATCATTAGTAACTACAGATTTTTCTTAAGTAATACACCTTCATACCATCTTTCAGATTTTGGAACAGAATGCTCAAAACTGACATTTCCCTCCCATTTTCTCAGACAGCAAGAAATATCAAAGATTAGCATCTACTTGAACCATCTATGCACCATGGGAAGAAAAATTTATTAATCATTTACATAAAAAGATTTATAACACCTTTACTTCTTTTCTATTGTTGATGGACTATGACACAACTGGTAAGAAAGGATATAATAGCATCCAGAATTTCCAATTAACCCAGAAAATGCAATGCTAAGCATTTCCTTTGCTGAAGTCGAATTACTATAACATCATAATATTACCGTAAATATGGAGATATGCAATTACCTTGACCACTGTCATTTGCTTTGCACACAACAAAAACATACTTGAGGAGTGGGATAAGAGTAAGAGAGTAGATAATCAATGAAAGAGCTCCAATCACATCCTCCGGATCTTTGATTCCATGAGGAAATGTATTGTAGAAAACGTATAAGGGAGACGTCCCCAAGTCTCCATATACAACTCCAAGACTCTGGAATGCAAGGCGCAGAAGCAATATCGAAGAAAATTTCTGCAGGACTCAAAACTGTATTAGGAAAAAAATATAATCGGGAATACAAACAATTATAGAACACCCACAGAATCCACAAATCTAATGCAATTACTTCAACCGTAGAGAATACCAATGACACAGTAAATGTAATCCAAATCCAGAGGCTACAAAACTATAGGCCAATTCCACAAATTCATCTATAATTGATGAAGAATATGAAAAATGAAATAGATGGGGCACAAGAGTTTTGTATCTGGAAATATTTATATTACATATAAGCCCGAAAGCATAAGGTTGCAAGATATTAACAAGAAACGAAATTCGACTAGAGAGAGTAGTGATGGAAAGACTATGAATAAGGTAATTGCGTTTGAGTGATACCTTTTCCCTGTACATATTTCTAAGCCTCCCAGCCTCCTCATCCATGGGCTGATCAAGCTTCTGATCCAAGACCCACATACTGCCTTTGTTGTTATCACTGTCTTCATCAATCTCCACTCTAGTAGCCATTTTCAAACTCAACCCAAAATCAAAATCAAAATAACAAACGATAATCTGAGCTTCCACCAGCTCCTCTCTAGATTAAACCCACTTCCCAAATCCTAATTTTAACGAACTTGAAATCACAGACTAATTCACTTGAAATCCATCAGCAACCCAAACCCCTCTAGGAATTGATCAAATTCGCAGTCCTCTATCAGTCCAGGACAGAAAAGAGAGAGATTCTCAAACTTCAAATATTTATTTAAGTGGGAACCAACATAAGAAACTTGAAAGGCCAGAAAATTCTTAATATAACAAGCTGAAAATGAAACAACTAGAAGTTGAAGACTTAAATTTAATTTCCGAACAAGCTTAGCGTTATTCACCAAAAACCAGAAACTGATTGAAGACGGACGCCCTCAACCTCAATCTCATACGTCTGCAGAAATAAAAACGAAAACACTAATGAATGAAACAGCCAAATGTTATTCCCTTTAGCTAGTTTTGGTTCTCACCAAAAACCTTCAAGTGGGGTCACCTTAATATCCACCACAAGATCAAGAAACCACCCAGTTTAAAAAGAAAAAGAAAAAAATCTTACTTACATATTCATATGTATTTACCACCCCGAAGCTGAAGGAAGTAAGAGATAAAGCAAAACCCAAATTGGTTTTGGTTTTTCCTAAGCATAAAACAGAGAGTCTTTCATTTGCGTCAGCAGCCTCGTTTTGGCTCTTTCTTCTATTATGATTACCAAACAGACAGCTGCTCAGCTTAGCTTTTTTCCCTACCGCTTCTTATAGAGTTAACTGCCAAAAGAGTCTTTCTGACATTATTAATTCCAGAGTAGAGAGAGAAACGCAGCGGCTGTCACCTTTTACTGTAATAGTGTTTCTCTAATGCAATTCAGTTCTACCGAGTGTTGGGTCCTCTTGTAATTACCATTTTCTCCTTCTTAGAATTCATTTAACAAACAGACAACCAAAAGTTAGTTGAAGTTAAAGTAGAATTATTACTATTAGGCATAATTAATGCGCTCCATATTCAAAAGAATCAACTAACTCAACGCTATAAAACTCTATTAAAATATTAACCCATTTTATTCGCTTCATATCGTCTAATGCACCAACCAGAGTATTCAAGATAGTGCTGGCCTTTTTTCTTGATTACTTAATATTTTACCTATAATGGAATGGAGATGCCAAATCCATTCCACCTAAATTTTCTGAATAATAATATTTTAAAAATTTTAAATATCCTAATTAAAATTCAATAATAAAATTTATCTTTAATTTCTCAGATATAAACGTAATACTTGACAAATGTTTAGCGTGATTCAATAAATCAATATTTGATTAAATAGAATTATTAAATTAGGAGTTTTATTGTTATTTTCCAGAATTTCGTATGTATGGCTGCTTGTATTGTAGTGTATGTGCATTCATGAGTCACAGCTCAAACATGTAACATTAAGATCAAAATTGAAGTGACAAATGAGAGAGAAAATATGATTGGAAAGAGTTAAAATGAAGGAATATTATCTGGGGAAGGTTTATTTAATAATTCATTTTTTTTTAATGATTGATAATATAATGATTTTTTCAGTTACATCTGGGGTCTTCTTGTGACTAATCCTGTCTAATCTGCTTGTTAACTCCC
This sequence comes from Bursera cuneata, assembly GCA_026212285.1. NCBI lineage: Eukaryota > Viridiplantae > Streptophyta > Magnoliopsida > Sapindales > Burseraceae > Bursera > Bursera cuneata. Next base: position 13,392 of record JANLJB010029521.1, read on the forward strand.
AAATTTTGAGGTTATGCTCCACGTTGCTTTTTTTTTTTAATAAATAAATATCTCCTTTTGTAAGAATTATTAGGCTAATTGTTAATTGCACGGTGATGTGATGTCATTTAATTTTGTTACGTAAAATATAAACCATGATTTTATGAATTTAAGGGTCGTTTAGTTTGAACTCTGGAATTGAAATCGGAATCAGAATCAGAATAGGGTGAAATCGGAATCGGAATGTCTATTCATTTCTCTTGTTCGGTTCAGTATGAAATCGGAATCTAATTCCTGTGGAAGTTGTTTGGATTATAAAAAGTTCAGAATCGGAATTAATATCAAATTTTCAAATTATTCCCAATAAAAATATATAAAATAATAATAATAATAAATATATATCATTATTATCATAAAATATAAATTTTCATATTTCTTATACTTTATTTATTTTTTTACCTTTTATAAAAAATATTATAGCATTTTTTAATTTATTAATTTTTTTAAAATATTATAACATTTTATTAATCTTTTTAAATATTATAAATTTTTTTACATATTATAATTTTTGTAATTTATAAACCTTTTTTAAAATATTATAATTTTTTAATTTATTAATCTTTTTTTAAAATATTATAAATTTTTATTTTTAATTTATTTCCTTTTTAAAAAATATTATAATTTTTTAATTTATTTATATTTTAAAAATATTATAATATTTTTAATTAATTTTATTTTTTAAAAAATATTATAACTTTTATCTTTAAAAAGTGAAAAACACTACTTTTATTTGACTTCAGTCAAGAATCAATTTGACTACTTTCGCAATTAACCCATAACTCAGACTTAGTTATAATATTCGTAATATGTAAATGCAACAAGAAAAATAAATTATTTATATGAAAATAAATAAATCCAACCTTTCGTATCTATCTCCAGTAACATAACAAAATCTGTTTCCTACGTCAGCTTTGGTTCTCACTTTTTCTGTATTGAAATAAAATAAGTAATAGACAAAATTAGTGACCACTCAAGATAAGAGATTCCTCGTCCGAGCATCTACGCTAACACGAGATTAAGACGTGTATACATATCTTTAAAGGAGTTGTTAATACGGTTTAATCATCTAAAAACTTGATTAATTAAATATCAATTTTTTTGTTTAAAGAAAGAAATTGCATCATAATCGGATGATTGTTGGTTATTTGTTTGATAACATTATTATTAATCTAAAACTAGCAAAAAAAAAAAAAAAAAAAAAAAAAAAAAAAAAAAAAAAGAAGAAGGAAGAAATATATAAAGGCAGATTCCTTGAGATTTTGTTTTGTTTTGTTCGGTTAGGTTTGAGTCGTTATCTTGTCTATTTTTTTTTAATTAAAATATATATTTATTTGTAGTAGAATTGGATGGGATTGGAGGCATATTCCAAATTCGAAAGAATATTATGAATAGACTTACTTTCTTGAAGGGAAATATGTTAAATGCGTGTTTTTTTTTTAAACGGTCAAGTCCATTCCGTGAAGGGGGAAATGCGTAATCCCCAAACTAAATTTTAAGAAAATACTTAACTCCAGACTTTTGTTAAATTAACACCTACCTTCAAAAAATTAATAAAAAATTAACATTTATTCTCAAATTTTTGGGGGGTAAATATTAGTTTTAGAGAAAACAGTGTTACTTTTTTAGTAATAAATGTTAGTTTAATATATATTTAGGGTGAAGTGTTTTCTCGAGATTTAGTTGGGGGTTTAGATAAAATTTTCCCTCCGTGAAGGAGTTGCAAATTTGACTTGGTCTTTCTTTTTCAGCGCCCACCACCACCTTCAATGTGGTCCTCGTTGTACTATTTGATGTGACAATTTTTTTTAAATGAAATTAATTTAATTTGCATCACATATATTATTGCAGTATTAATATTAAGCAAGTTTAGTGATTCTTAAGTTGTATATTAAATTGTCACATCCTTAACATTCATTTTCTAATACAACTACAATCAAATCAATATGCCATTGAAATATATAACATTTCCTTTGATCTTGATCTTCTTATTATAAAAAAATATCTAGATATTTAATGTATAATCTGTGCTTTGATGGATGGAATCCGAATCTAATTTGCAAAAGTCTCATCTCTGCTTCAACGCCTAAGTTTATCAAATTAATAATAAATAATATATTAACGCCACCTAGAATTATAAAAAGTTAGAATCTATCTGTAAACGAATATGTATCTAACTAATTAACAAAATTAGGCATTAATCAATTAAAGAAAAATTAGGCATTATTCTCTCTTTTTTTATATATAAAAGGTTAGGTTGAGGTTACATTTATACATTTTTTATATAAATTTATACAAAAATTATGGACAGCGTTATATTAATAAAATTTCAATACTTGATATTGTCAATTTCAAGGTGCATTAATTATGTATTTTAGATTC